>DWPV01002646.1:0-16761 GCA_018251915.1 Urbanus proteus proteus
CGCATTTTTTCTATTTAAAATCAACCAGTCAAAACCTGCATACAAAAGTCATCTTTAATCTCATACTATTAAGAACAGAAATTTTAATGATTGACAAAGGTTTTGTAACAAACAAACATATTTCGTAGGCGCCGCTACGAGGACGCCTAAATATAAGATTAAACGCTATTACGTTTACGGATACATGAAGATAAGTTTAGTCAAAATGTCACATTTATTTAGGTCTTCTATTCTGGGGCGATATTGTTGTAGAATTATAAATATAGCAGATAAAAAATAAGTGCGTTGTCCCAGCGCTAAGGTCATCCGTTCCACGTGTAAGGGGGTCCAGACGCGGTTACGTCTAGTGCATGTTTACGACCACTATTTTTACACACAAGTCATTATTCTCTATCCTAGTACTCACTGTGCCCAGTGCATGCACACTCGTGACTGCATGCCGTGTTTATTTACAGGACAACAATCATAAGCGATGCAAACAGGATCGGTTCACATAATACGTTCAAACGTTAAGGATTTAATATATCATACATAATATATAATTTAATGCAACTTTACATGAATAGTAATCTCATTAACTCATTTAAATAAATTGCTATGAGTCTCTTGCGTCTTAAACTTTAAATTGAATTACCTACTTTATACAAGTCGTAAGAGACAATTTTAGATGAAGTCTGTCTTATGTTAACAATATTTTATATCTTTGTATACAAGTGCATCCTATGTATATTTACATCATTGCATAGGTATAACAAACGCTGTTACACAGGTATTTCCTATTAAATGAACTAAAATGCCAAAATATATATTTTTTAAATAAAAAAATACGTGGTGAACTGCAAACACTAGCCCACAGGCCAATCAACTACATTAATTGGCTAACGGTCCTCTGCGCAATAGTAGTAATATCTGCACCATAACAGCAATATGTAACTGCACCCACCCTACACTATTCTTAGAATGCCACTTAAGGAAAGGAAGAAGCTGATTTGCATTTTTATGAATGAGGAAGGTGAAGTCATCTGCATATAACTCGCTGTGTAACAAAAGCACTTAGCGTTATTTACAAATAGGTTGCGTTGGGTAACGCACTACCTTTCAAATGAAACTAAAACAATCTTCATCAATCATCTTTTACTTAGTGTATGCAAAATATAATCAAACAATACAATTTACATAATTAAAATCTTATTATTGGTTTTCTGTGATTACCTGGGAGAAATAGTATATGAGTAAATAAGGTCAAATCTATATGAATCACGTGATTCATTCTAAAAAGTAAATTACCATTTTAATGATCATCTAAATTAACTATATAATCATCTGTAATAAATATAAAACACTTTTTGTCATAACCCTAATTGTCACCTTAAAAACATGGGATAGCAAAACTCTACTTCTATTCTATTTTCTGTTCTATTCTCGAAAAATGAAATTGGAAGCCTTTATAAAATAAATAAAAGCTCTAATAATTAATAATATCTTATAAAATTTTGTGTAACTATCTTAAATTTACTATTGATATGAATATATTTAGCTAAGGTCATAGGTTCTATATTTATCTATAACGCCCTCGACAACAACAAACTTAAGGGAAAGCCTATAATGAGAATAATATGCAATATCGGTAAGAATTTTATCGTATCATATTTCCATAGCTGACACTTAACGTATTACACAAGACGATTCATTGAATTTGTAAAAAATGCATTTCATCCAAAGTGATACACTTAGGAAATGAAGAGTAGTGCATTATATAGTCCAAAGTATAGTTACTGGGCGGTGGCGGTGTCAAGTTACATCTACCCTTGGCTATAAAAGCGTAAAACGACTCGAGTTACGAACATTCGAGGCTCCGATTACATAAACAGTGGTTTAAGATATACACGTGTTATATTTTCTATCACGAGATTTTAAAATTTGTAAGCGCCCATTTTTATTGTTTTCACGCCGTATCGCTTTTTAGTTGTCAGAAAAATTCAAATGTTTCCATCCTGTTAGTATTGAGAGCATTCTTTCGTTTTAAGTCTTGTATAAAATTATAATATGAAATAATATAAATTTATATGAAATAAATAATTAATATAAATATGTATGTATTATTTCCAGCATCGAATATGCTCGTGAACAAGGCGTTACAACTAGTTATTCTGGCAGTGTCGTTGGTCTGGGACTCGAGAACGGACGCCGCCACTGCAGTGAAAGTGAAGCTCTGCGGTCGGAAACTGGGAGAGATCATGAGCAGAGTTTGCCAAGTTTATAATAGTCCTTCATGGGATGTTCCTACAGGTGAGAGCCATGCTTATACGCAAACTTATTTGATACTTTTCACTTTGTACAAAGATAAGGATCCTTCGTAAAAAAATCACATAAGAACCAAGGTACATTGTTTTCTATAACAATACAAAATTTAACATGCAACTCATTTGAAATATTTACCAAAAAATAAACAGCATTTTTGGCGGTGGTAACAAAATGATAGAAAATATTAGTTAGTACCTTAAAGTGATAATTTTGCATCCACTTAGCTAATTAACTACAATATGATACACGAGTAATTATATGCTAGCTAGACGCTTTTCTTCGTACTAATTATATGTAACTACACGTATTCATAATTAGGTACATTTTTATTCAATGTTGTATACTGATATAATAATTATTACAAACAATGTTATATTTATAGATCTAAACGTAGTGAAGAGGAAAATTGACTGATTTTTTTTTAAATTAAATGCCTTCTTCGACTTCTGGTTTTATATGTTCAATTGCTCTTGGGTTTTCTGATATATCAAAAAAGTTTATACGACCCACTGTACAATAATATCCGGTTGGAGACAACGTTATCAATTATAACTGCGAATAAAGGTCGTTATCGTATGAATACAAGTTTTGTTGACATAACAATCTGAGCAAAATGTATCTTATTTTTATATAATTCCCACGGATAAGGCAGATTTTTCTGTAACAAGAATTTCAATGGATACCCAATTACACTTTCAATATAATAGCTGTACATTCCTTAACAATGTTTTTATTTTATAAATATTGGCCTTTGGGATCATTTTATATTGATATAATAATACCTATAAGTTAAAAACGTTTCAAAATATGTCAATCATTACGTACAATAATAATAAGTATAATATTTTTATTCAGTTAGAAGCGAGAGATACTAAGCAATTCTTAACGTTAGGCGCGCGTTTTTATCGTCGCTTCAAGCGACCTCTTGAATGTTTACATCTTATAATCACAGGAAAAACAAGTGCCTTCTTATTCACCCTCTTATTTAATAATGACCCCTCATTATCAATCCATCACGAAACGATTTCGTGATTAGTACGTAACATTTATAAGCCAAGGTCGCAGCCAAAGTGGACTGCAGTCAATTAATCGTCAGATCTAAAAGAATTAACGGTAGGTACCTACATCTTCAGTAATAAACCGCGTATATGTACCATAATGCATTTAAAAGTAGTGTTTACCGATTGTAATATGTAGTGTTGATATATTTAAAACAAAACCTCAATACGAACCTAAGATACACAACATTTAAACACAGACAGATAAATGTACTCTTTATAGTTTGTTTCTTAAATAATATAAACAAATAATTTACACGGATAGGTACATATTTAAAAATATACTCTTATACACATACATAATGTGTGACTGATATAATTATGTGTATCATTAGTATGTTTTACAACACACATGGAAACAGATAGGTAAATAAGTGTAGGTACATGATTAACACTCTGCAATTAACTACGCTGACTGACTCTATCTCGAGGCTCTCTATCCTACGTCAGATTAATTAAAATTATCATGATCAGTAAATACATATCTATAGCTAATTTTATAACATACAGTCATTCTCTAATGTTTCATATATGATAATATGATAGTTTTAATCAAACCCGGATGTCTTGGAATCTCGCTCTAAAAAGACATGCTCTATTACATAAAGCTAATATCACCGCCCCATTTAGGATCCGGCTTGCGGTACGTTTCAAGAGTCGGCAAAATATAATTAAAATGTGTTTAAAATGTTGTAATTAAATAGTTGTAATAATAACGCTCTCTTCACTATAATTGCTCGTATAATAGGATTTTTCTGTGCCGTGGGTGCCTTGAACACACCCAAAGACTAATACACAAACATGTGTGGGCTGTCATATATATTAAAGACTAGAAAGCTTTCTCCGTGGTCCTATTTCCTAGACGGCAAAGTTGTACACATGGCAAATGGCTCGAGGCGGCATCTTTTTTGAGCTGACCTAATTTTAAAGGGCCAGTCTAAGCCAGGCTACGCCTATTTGTGATGTTTTACTACCAGCTACAACGTTTTTTGCTCTACCTACGACCCAACGCATCAATAAGACTGTTGGGCCCGCAACTTTCAAAAAAATATCTATTCCTGATATAAAGGATGTTTACCTACCTATATAGCATTTCCCGAAGTTAATTTGGGCTCTGGCTTGTTTATTTTCCTCTTATCCTATTGTGAACTGTCAAAAGTATTGTAAACCATGAGAAGACTACGATATGGACTATAAAAAATAAATGTTAACACGGCGTAATTGTATTAATAATAATATTTTATTGATATATCATAACAATTACATTGCGTAACGTTTGCGTTGACCCAAAACAATACTCTTCTACATCTAAGAGTTTGACCATACAAACATGGTATACACCATGAGACAATGCTACGACCGTTTATATTATTTCCGTAGCCGTTCACAGCGTATGGTAAACGTCGCTATGGGCTCTATGAGATGTAAACGTAAGATATACCTACTACGCAGACCTACATATGTGTTTTGATTATCTACAAAAAGTTATTTTGTCTTGTCTTGTGTTATTTATTTTATTCTTTATATGTATTGTGCAATGATACCGTTTATAAAGAAAATTTCCTTTTGAAAAACATATAAGATGTAAAGATAACGTAAAATAAAACGGAATTTTCCTTTCCCGGATTGTCGGTTCCTGCTCTATATTTAACTTTGACTTTAATAAAGAAACCTCACAAGCACGGGAGGCCGAAATTTGGTAGTATTTCTTAAATCTTTAAACATTTTTTTGCTTTGGTTACAGTGGTAGAGCAGCCAGCAGCAGTGGTGAGACGACGGCGGCAAACCGGCATCGCAGACGAGTGTTGCACCTACGGCTGCACGTGGGATCAGTTTAGCGAATATTGTGCAATCCGTGCTATGTAAGTATAATTATTGATCTTTTTACAAAAATAAAATATAATAAAATATGTACGTACCTAGTTACCTAGTTAAGGTACCTCATACCTAAGGTAAATCATATTCTTACCTAAAATAAAATGTCCTGAAGTTCTACAAAAACCTCTAATGGTCAGAAATGTTAAAGTTATCGCCTACCTGTGAATTAAGAAGTAGGTAACTATGTACTTCTTAGGGCAGCGTGTTACAATATTTTTTCCATAATTTTCACCTAGCTAGCATAGCATAGCTTAATAAATGTCAGGTTTTATTTCTTTCAACTAAGGCTTTCACTGTGCTTAGTAGAGGAGTTGGGTTATGTTGGTAGAGACAACCCAAACGCCGCGCTGTTTGCGATACCAACATCATCGGCGGCACTGAGTACCATGTTATAGGAAATTGACCTCGTGTAACATCGTTGTCACAGATTAATAGATCGATAGAGTCAACACGCCTAGGAAATATCTCGTACTTACATAGACACAAGTACAGTCATCGCAATACATTTCGACATAGCATCCGATACATCGATATAATCTGTGGGGTTCCAACTTAGTTGTCTGGGAAGGATCGAATCTGTGACCGCCAATGGGTATCTCGGATTGATTACAGATGTCTATGGGCGGCAGTGGCC
This sequence comes from Urbanus proteus proteus, assembly GCA_018251915.1. Lineage (NCBI taxonomy): Eukaryota > Metazoa > Arthropoda > Insecta > Lepidoptera > Hesperiidae > Urbanus > Urbanus proteus. The sequence goes on from DWPV01002646.1 coordinate 5,875, forward strand.
ACTTACTATCACGTGGCATGAATTGATGGATATTGCATAGAGGGTTGACATTCAATTAATTTGGCCGTTACTGAGATAAATATTAATTGAATCGTTTACGTTTCCAGATCAGAATCGCCACTGGACTCAATGGAGGCGCATATGATAGCGGACCGGTCAGCGGAGACGGCGGCGTCGTCGCCGGCGATAGTCGGGCGCGACTCGGAGACAGGCGGCTCGCGGCGCGAGGTGGGACGCGGCAGTCGCGGGTACGGGCGTGCACGAGCCGGCCGCCGGTGCTGGTGCCGGCGCAAACGGCGCTCGGGCCGGCGGCGATCTTCCCTCATGGGTAACATGGTGTGTCTCATCTACGCCGCGAACTTGTTCTCGATTATCCCGTCTAACGGACCCTACGCGGCCGATATCTCAACTACCCCTTACGATTGTCGGCGTCTATGTACGTACGATTGATGTAAATATGAGATTATTTTGCCTGCCACGGCCAATGTCTGATACCTACAATGTCTGTAAATATTACCAAACCTTTTTTCGTACCATAGATGTATATGTCCATGTGTAAAAATGTGTCTTGTTTTCCAATCGTAAAAAATAACAGAAATAGTTCCGTAGTTTATCTATTCGTTCTAAACTCTACCTATTCTAAGGTGTGATCTTATAACTGGGTTTTTTTTATGAAATGATACAATTTTCTTTTATTACTATAACACATCTGTCTGAAGAGAATATCAAATACAAAATATTATTCTATAAGGTACCTATACCCACATAGGTTTGCTTTTGTATCAATTATTTTTCCTTTCGTACCAAACTTTTAGTTACGCGACCTAGTCTAGATGACTAGGTAAATCGATTTTAAACAAAATTCTGACTTTCCTTATCAAGTAAAATTAATATTGAAAAATCCGAAATTATAATTACTTAAAAGAGAACAAGGAAGCGGTAACTAACACTCATACTAATGCTTCTCGCATGTTCACTAATTATCTCATGTACCTAACAATTTTCATCCATTCATAAGATTTGAGTGTATCATCGTTATGGACTTAATTAGATAGATACCTATCTACTTATTTCTTTAGTACCTTAGTTTCTGTGTGCTACAGTGATAATAAAAATGGTTTTAATGTGGGAGTACGAATAAATATCTTTGTTTGCATGAAATACTTTCAGTCTTTGGCGTTATAAGGGTGTTATTTATTATTTAAATGCTTTTGAACTGCATGTTGGTGGTATTGGGACGCGTTACAGGAATACTTTACAGTTACAGTAATTACTCTACGCTAGTAACTAGGATAACATTGTATTAAATATATTGATAATAATTATTAGTAAATTGTTATCAATATATTTAATAAAAGCGTCATCAACCGATAACCCAGGAGACCAAATTTGTTTTTATACAGACATAGGTAACTACCGTTGTCAAGACATACGGATGATTAGTACCAATATGTGGTAAGGATGGCAAACTAGGTCATTTGAGGCGTTTTTACTCTGATAGGGTGGACTGCATGCTTGACGAACAATATTTTTACTACATTAGCACGTTTACTTCCCATCAATCCTCATTATCATTGCACGTACTTATTTAGGTAATTGCATATACGTAATGGTAGTAGAACCCTTTGTGGTTCAACTACGTAAATACCACCTCCACACCTAAATAGTACTAATAGCTATGTACCTACTAGCAATGTTAAGGGTAACAGCGCATCTGTGGCCGATCTCAGGTAGATAAGACTTTAAGGTTAATCTTACCTAAAGATGATAATTAATTACAGATGTCAATGGGAGGCAGTGGTTACTTATCATCAGATGCTCGTTTGCTACTTCAACAATATAAAAAATAAGAAAACTGCGATCTATTATAAAAAAAAACGTTCCTTTACATTTAACATTACAAAACAAACATTTAACAGTACAAAACATCAACCAAATCCATCTACCCGAGACATCCACGTAGACATATTTTACTATTTCGGTATAATCAATTATCTTTTAATAAGGTATAACTTTATTATAAAATTTTAAGTTATGTCTATGTTGACAATAATAAAAAGTAGAAATTTATGAAGAGTAGTCGTTGTCGCTGTTGTCAACCCATTATTATTTCACTGCTGGCCACGGGTCTTCTCTCAAATTGAAAGTAATTTAGGCCATGTTTCACTGCGCTTAGCAAGTGTGGATTAGTAGACTTTGAAAACTTGAGAAGTACTCTCAGGTATGCAGGTTTTCCTTCACCGCTAAAGCAAGTAATAATTATTATTTACTTCGTTACGCAAGTAACTTCGAAAAATCAGAGATGCATTTAACTTGAACCTCGGACTCCCTGATTAAATTGCCAAAGTTGAACCATTAGACTATCACTGCTTTTTACTGCAAAAAAATAAGAGGACAGTCATCTAGGGCTCTCTTGTCACTTTAAAAATATAAGTCTTCATAAAACTGATGAAATATAAAGCTAATTAATTATCATAATCTACTAACTACTTAACAGAACATTCAATTGAAAAATACTTATTAACTGTTAACTCTACTTATGTAATTACTTACGTAAAAGGTTTCCTCACCTACGATGCGTTACGACGATAATCCTCCTGCAATGTGACATTCAATGTAAATATCTTTGTTGCAGGACATCTTAAAAAATGCCGCACGCGCTGCTCCCGTCGTGGGCACCGTATCGCCCCAGCTGACTTGGGGCAGGACCCTCAACACTGATCTTCCGTCCGTGGAGCGAGACCGATACGCCTATGTCGCAGTCTACACGTAAACACTGTCCGAAGCGAGTAGGAGAAACTAGCGATTGGAGACAAAGCATTGGACTTTTCCTCTGTTCCCATGGTCGCAAGGAGTTAGAAAAATTCGGTCAACTTGAACAACGTCCTAGTTAGCTGAAGTTTGTATTTTTATTCTAGTGAGCATTTATAGAAATCATTATCGTTTGGAGGACATTCATAAATATAACTTATCAAATAATAAGTATGTACCTAATTGAAATGTAACGATATTTATTATTTTTGTACCGTAAATATTTTATTTATTCATAGGTAGAAAAATATTTCTTATTCTATCGTTTATTTCTACAATCAGCATAACTCTATAATTAGGTATGTCATAGAATCCACAATGTTTACAAAAAACATTGTATAAATCTCCTCTTGGTTTTCACCCCTTGTAAATGTATACAGCAATTTTAATACTGGAATACGACATTCAGTAGTCTCTCAAGGTATTCTTCAAAAGTAAACTACTTTTGCAATTGCACTATATTAAATTTAATATTGGTAGGCAGATACATTATATAAATTATTTTATACATTATCATGTCTACATACGAGTATACCTACCTTTTTTATATTGCATTCAGAGAAATATAATGTAAAAACTTTTATACATAATTATACATTGAAGTAGACTTTATTTCAATATGTTTTACCAAAAACATAGCTTTGTATAAAGACAATGTGATGTATTTTGATAAATTGTGTATTTATGTTTTTTAAATATTTGTGTAAGTAGTATCGATGCATTAAACCCAACTCAATATTTACATGTAGAGATGCAGCTTATAATAACGAGATATATAACCAAATCACAATTTAACTGTAGCTTTATTTTTTGCATTTGTAAAATAGCAAATATTCCATAATAGCACCATAATTTAACTCATAAAATAGTCAACAATTTAATGTCTAAGTTATAGCTAAATCATCTACCATATAAGGTTTAAAGATCTCTAAAGCATCTGTGATACTTTCAATTGATATGAATAAAACTTTAACTTTATGTTTCCTTACAGTGTTTGTAACTAATTGTAATTTTGTATGTGTTAAGGTTGTAGATAATGATACCAAGTAAGAGCAAGCGACTGATTAAATGGATGCTGCATCAATTTTGTTTTTTTTTATTCTTCATTTTATAAATACTTTACATGTGTATGTACATCACTTTAGATGCTATAAGTGAGAACATGTTTATCACATATCTTCTATAACAAAGTGATAAAACCTTTTCATTTCAATCAAAATTATATTTGTACAGACTCACAAAAAAATAAAATAAGACAAATAAGCCCGGATTAGTGATATCTAAGTATAACTTATTTACAATTTTAACTTTTATTATTACTATGTACAAGTATACATTTTGAACAAAACAAAGCAACTTCTTAAAATAAGCCCCTACAAAATCTTATTCCTCATTTTCCCACCCTTCACAGAGGTTATTTTTTTTCGAATTTAAATGGTAAGCATACAACCAAAAATTAAAATCTTACAAAAGCTCTTAAGTGACTTTGTAAATGTTAAACATAAAAAATACAATCAAATTGACAATCTCGTAAAACATTATTCGAACTTGGTACGTTGTTGCTATTACAACTAGTGATGCGCCAATTGTGGTTCTTTCTACCGAACCGAATACCGAAAATTGCCTCATCAATTGATTACCGATTCGAATATTTGGCCGAATTATTCGGTTCAGTTTTTAGCATCCTATGTTTGTTGTATACACGCCCTATCTGTACTTTTTTAATTCTAACATATGAGTACAAGTCATATACAGGACGGTTTTTTAAATTGTGCGTGAATGGCCAACTCCTAAACTATTAAGAATCTCTAAGAATGCTGAAAGTATTTACAAAGCCAATCTTGATAAAAACTAAAACTGTATTATTAGATTTTTGAAAAATCTATTTCCATAGTAGCATAAATCAAACAAGTTCATTTTGAAACAAATTAACCCTAATATTACTACACTATCTGATAGTGTCACTTATAAGGATCACATTAGGGAAGTAACTATACATATCGAAGTAAAATAAAGGGTTTACTTTGTTCACTACTACAGACCACCAGTTTTGCTTGAATTTAACCTATTGGATACAAAAATTACATCTTACAATAGATAAATGTTCGGCTTATTATTCAGTACATCAACCGAACATCTGGCCCAATAACAAACATGGAAAATTGTCACAAATATGCCAAATACGAATAATTGACGAACATTCAGTGCGACTCGAGTTACAACAAATTTTAGTTGTTAAAATAACCGAAAAAATTTGGAAGTAAAATTGATACTAGTATTCATAAACAAAAATACATTTAATAAAACATCCTTAACATAAAATCTCACTTCATAATTTATACCTATTGATACTTTATAATGTCAAAATGTGGAAATACTCCATCTTTCCGCACTTCTTTAATTAATCATTATAATATTCAATGCGTTGCGGTTCCTTCTTTTCATCATCTTTAACAACTTTGGAACTATAAAACTTACTCCAAATAAAATATTTTGCTACAATAATTACAAACAAAATGATTCCTAGTCATAGTGGTCCTTTCTCATTATCATCATTAGAACTGTTCTCAGATTTTGTATGTACACTAGTCAATGGTAGAAACTGGAATCTCAAGCTGCTACCTTTATTTCTTTTCTGTAATACTTTGCCATTGGTTACATTTTTTTCTATGATGGTATAAATCCTTTCCTGCGAATATAAATAAAATAATTAAATTGTATTTTTCAAACTGATAATACATACATATATGATGATAATTTCTAAGTATAGTTTATCCAACTAGATTTATGCATCTATTTTATCCATCCCTCATCCTTTGAGGTTCATTAATGGATAAAGGCCTACTGATCTCCCATTAGACACTGCATAGTGTGTATATTAGTGATGCGAGGTGGTCCATGGGCAATTGCCACTACATTCCATCAGGCAGCCCATTTTCCTATAACTCTTGTCACTACATAGTATAAAACAAAGTTGCTTTCTCTGTCCCTATGTATGCTTAAATCTTTAAAACTACCTAAGGGATTTTGATGCGTTTTTTTTTTTAATAGATAAAGTGATTTAAGAGGAAGGTTTATATGTATAATAACATCAGTTTTTCTGTAGTATATTTAGTACCAGCATTGCACCCGTGAGAAGCCAGTGCGGGTCGCTAGTTTAATGATTAATGTTTTGTAGAATAAACAAACAAATAGACATTAGACATGAAGAAAATCATACAAAGATTACTTACAAATTTCGGACTATCCTCTTCTGATCCGCTAATGACAACTTTGACTTCATATTGTTTGTCTAATAATTTCTTTATCTTGTTCACATTAGTCATGACATCGTGATCAGCAATCTTCGAGGTAAGAGTTAGGAGTTTCTGTCCTTTAAGAGTGTTACTCCGAGTTGCTTGTTTTTCTTTTCGCTTCGATAATTCTTCTTGAAGGTACTCTGCATTGGTCATCAACCTATAATTATTTATTGTATAAAAATTTAAAACCAATTTTTTTTTAAGAATCTTCATACATATCTTACTTAATAAATATATCTTATTGTAATACATAACTTTATTTCTTATTACAAACATTTTGATATACCTACGCATCTACTTGGCTTAATTATCAGATAAAATACCAGATAGGCAATGATAAATAATACTTGCTTTTAAAGTTTAAACAAATGGTAATAACTGTAGTATAATTTTCAATTACTGAAATTAATTGATCAATGACATAACTATTCAAATAAAATAAAATATGTTCTGGAAGTTATCTTAAAATTTTACTCGATCTTCATGCGCAATTACCAATAACAAATTACGTAAACATGTTATTTTTGACGAACCAAAACAGTATTAACGCACCTGTAAATCGGCCTCCTAGTTTTTGCATCTTCGTCCTGAACTTTGACTAATTTTAAATCTCGTCGCAATGATATACTTTGGGCATTTTTGAGATCAGTGATGCTCACCGAATTATCAGGACTAATTAAAGTTATCCTGGCTTCGAAAACCTTTTTCTTAGGTATGTCCTTTCCATCGGCAGTGATTCTAATTGAAAATCCACGAATATCGAAAAAACGCCTAACGTTACACAAAGCTATGAATTTATTCATTTTTACATAACATTGACCTTTAAGTAAATCGGGAAATAGAAATAAATAAAAATATTAAAATTATTCAATATTATGTTGACTAGTTCAATACCATGAAACATCAATCAAAATCAAATGAAATGACTATAATCTTGTCAACGTCAAGGTTGACACTTTGTTTCACTTACTTTTTGTACTGTATTTATAAATACAATAAATATGCATATTATGCCAAAATGTTTTTGTAAATATTAACACTTTGTTTTCGATGTAGAGAAGTAAACAAAGCAATAATCTTGCAATAATGTTGAAGGGGAATATATAGTCAAAGCAAAAAATCTTTGATAGTCTTTTTAAGCTCATAGCCTAACCTGAACCTAACCTCACCTATTTCATTTCATTCTATTTCATTTCATTTTATTTATTATCTTCCATACGGACTTTAGGATTATAAGAAAAGGATAAAGAAATTATTAAAACAAGTATGTGAAGATTGACTATAAAGAACTAGAATCCATGGTTGTAAAAAAATAAAAAGTAATAGAGTATAGAGTTATGTAATCTGTAACCATTGTCAATTTTTTAATTGTCAGTTCTATGAGTTCTATCAATTGTCACTTCTTTTCTGTCTGACAGCGAGAAAGGTAGTCATGGTTAGTATTTTCTTAAAATAAATCTTATGTTATTTCATTAATCACGTCAGTAAACATTTATGTGACTAATAATTTGATTGTAATTCTCTTTTAGTCGGCCCACAAGACGTTTATTATTAAGCGGAAGCTCGCTAAGAAACTTAAACAAAACAGACCTATACCACAATGGGTCAGGATGCGCACAGGAAATACAATCCGGTAAGTCTTACATTTAATTACTTATGCATATTGTACGACAAAAATGATTTACCACATGATATTATTTCAGAAATCCTTGGTGTCTTTATATGTTTATAGTGCAGATTTTTAATGTTATTGTTTTTTTGGTGAACGTTTTAAATTGCCAAAAGGAGGCGAACAATATACTTATTACTTGACTTTTAAATATATTCACACTATTCCGGGGTATAACTGAGTGTCATTAGATAAATGTAAATAATTTGCTAACCAAAAACTGCTGTGGACTATGCACTACATAGAATATCTATGAATCCACATAGTCTGTAGACAAGCTGTGTAGTCTCAGAATTGACAAATAAAAGTTAATATGAGATGAGGTGTAATAGTATAAACTAATTAACACCCTTGATGTGAGAGTATAAACCGTTATCAGATGTTCAAATGAAGAGATAAATAACAACAGTATGTCTACTACTGTTTTTAAATTTACCAGGAAGGTAACAATACCTTAATGTAGGTTCATATAAAGAACTAAGAGTAAGGAGTAATATTGACAAAATGTATGTACCTATGCAACTTACAATTTAATGACAGTAAATGTTGAGTGAGTAAAGTACCAGAACCAGAAATTCTTAGTTTTCAAACCTTCGGCTTCGGCCAAGGGTGATATGATTGCCGAACAATCTGCTTTAGCTTTGGCCAGAATTAGCCCCTCGGTCGAACACCAGTGATTGTACATGTTGTTTTCGATAAACTTATTGCATAAGATATCATAACATTTGTATAGTCTATTTGTTTGGATATATTATGTGTAACTTATTTTCTAAAGATACAAGGTTCAATTGATTAATGTTAGTTACTAGTTTTTATAATTACACCTATTGAAAAATGTAATAGTTACCAAGAATACATTATTTGGTTGGACATCTTTAGAGTAACTTGTATTATTGATTGCAAGTAGTTTTTTTGCTATGCATTCTCAAAGGTGTGTCTGTAGTTGAACAGTGCATTGTATTAAAGAAAAGACTGACTTTATTAATGACCTTAGTATCTGCTTAGCAGTCATGTGCTATTTTACAACATCTAGCACTGTGATGTTATCAGTAACCAGTAAATAATTTCTATATTGATGCTTGATAGCATAGGTGTTGAGGTTTGAACAGGAACATGGTTTTGAGTTACAGCAACCACACTTTCCATCGATGATATCAAATGCAATGACTACCTGCATGGAATAGTCATATTACTTATTTGACACACAGTGACTTTCAGGTACGATCCTGGCCAGATCTAAATAATCAATAGGAATAGGAGTTTGGACACTTTGCCTATCTGTGTATCCATGACACCCACTATACTGCAAAGTTTTAGGTGTGGTGATAGTGCCATTTAATAAAGTTTAATAACTGGGAAGTAGCAGTTATTAAAACTTTTTTGTCAAAAATCAATAACAAATCAACTTGAGTAACTGAACTAATTATAATATTTTCTTCTCAGGTACAACGCTAAGAGGCGTCACTGGAGGAGGACTAAGCTCAAGCTGTAAGCTGTTAATCTGTATAACATAAGTTCAATAAATTGTGCAAAATCCTAATCTTTGTTTAATTTTATATATTAAGTACACCTTCCTTATTACCTGCTATTTAGAAAGTAACTAAAATCTGCAGGCTACAAAGAAAGTGATGAAATTTTGTATTCTAATTCTTGTTTCTTTAACTAAATTAGCTGTGTTATAATATTTTGCTTTGATGTAATACGTGTTTTTTTATGTTACATAAATGAGTTAATTTTTTTAAACATCTCTGGCTGTTTTGAATATTTAATGAACATCTCAAAAAACATTGAATTCAATAGCAGTTCGAGCGCTAAAAATTCAGAAAATTCACCAGTAAAACAAAGGTCAAACCATTATATTTTGTGACGTAAATTATAATAGACCCCTTACTAAACCGACACATTAATATAAAAGATAACATAGATTTCAGCTCTACCCTTACAAATGCGTACAAGAGTAGATATAAGGTATAAAAGAAAACATAAAATATTCTAGAATAATTTATTTGCAAATTGTTCTTATAATATTTACATAATGCATTTAAAACAAATCACTGATTTACCAAGCTGTAGCCAATACACGAGTTTAGAAAGTATCACAATTGATAATACTGAAATATATGAGTACTATATTAGTTAGTCCCATAGAAATATAAAGCTTCGTCAAGTGGTCTCTTCCTTTGCATTGATTTCCTCCTTTTTCTGTGCTACTTCTGATTGCAATAAGAGATCTTCTAATAATGACTCATTATCTATTAGTTCTCCACTTCCAGTTTGCTGTAAACAGAAAAATAAAATTATTATTAAAGATAAGCCAATGCCACGTTAAAAAAGTACAGTAACAAACTAACAATCATATTTTTTGAGAATTCCAGTGTTTATATGTAGTATTTGTAAAGCCCTAATAATTATTGTATGTTTCCAAATCTTTTCAGTTAAACTGTATTTATAAATTATCTTATGCATAGCGTATTAGTTCATTTTTGTGTTTACATACTTAAATTATATTTTATTTTACTCAGTATCCTTATACCAAAGTTTGTTGATTTGCAAACATTAAAATAGTGGTTTACCTGTTGTGCGCTAACAGAACGAGCCATTAGTTTCTGAAGGTATTTTTCCCTTCTATGTTGCTCTCTTATACTTCGAAGTCGATCGAAGTCATCCACATCGTCGTCTCCGCCGTCTACTTCATCCACTAAAACAGAAAAAATCAACACAAATGCCTTAATTATTACTCTCGGAAAATTGTTATATTATTTTTTAAAGTATAAATTGATAAATAAGAATGAAGTTGCAAACAATAATGCGGTATACCCATGGAAAAGGAAATGACCCTTTCTTTCATGGGTATACCTGATGGCAAGTGGCTACTGCATAAGTGGCAATGAAACCTGTGATCGTCCCCAGAAAAGATAATGATCTTGCCTTCAGACCAAATAGCGATCAACCAAATATGTGTAGCTACTCTAGAGGACTAAGTTACTCGTCGTTGTTCAGGTTTATGGAGTATTTTGCATAATAGTGTAAGCAAAGATTTTTACCATAGATAGGCCCTGCGCATTCAAAAACCGTTTACGTTTTGCGTAACTGCTGAAGAAAAGACGG
>DWPV01002647.1:0-16760 GCA_018251915.1 Urbanus proteus proteus
CTCAGCCAAACAGACAGACAGACGGACAAATTTTTTTAAATTGCATTTTCATTATAGGTATCGTGTATACTTTTATATGCATTGAGTAAAAAAATGTTATTTTGAAATAACAAACAGACACTTCAATTTTATTTATTTGTAATATTTAGATTGTTTATTATATACGAAACGGTTGAATATCTATTTAGTTCTCGAGTAACATAAAAAAGATATTTCACACTTTATTAATGGAAATTATTAATAGAATTCGTGTGGATGATATTTATTTATATGAGTTAATGCGTGAATAACGAAAATGTTTATGTAATTTATGTAAGAAGCGTAATAAATAACGATTACATTGGAACTGTAAATTTATGATAGACTACCTGATCCCCGTGGTTTCACTTGCGTTAAAGAAGTAAAAAGGAATTCATATCTAAACATAGGTAATGACCCGCTCTCCCGCAACTGCTGCCGCATGCGCTGTTTTTTACAAAGTAACTTAGACCTTCAGCTATCTTCAAATGAAAGTCCCGTCAAAATTGGTCCAGCCGTTTAGAAAATTACCTCAGCCATAAACAGACAGAAAAAAAGCATTTATTTACTATATAGGTATCGTGTATATTTTCATATGCATCGAGTCAAAAATGTTATTTTGAAATTACAAACAGACACTTCAATTTTATTTATTTGTGTAGATGAGTGTTACGAACATAGATTGAAATTTTAAATAAGAGCTCCTCTATGCTATGCGGAAGACATATCAATTGAAGCTATGGAGAGCTTATCTACCCTACTGGAAATAATAATTCTTTTCACACCAATACGCTAATTGCCAATTGCTTTAATTGCTACCACACGTTGATATTTTAATTAAGTGATAAATAAAAAAGGCAATATATGATCTCGGAACGGTACTCGTATATTCTACGCACGTTCAAAAGCTGTATTTTTATCCTTGCTATGGTATAAAACATCTCATACATCATTCCTCCTGTAAAAGAGGAAGCGGCTTTTTAATTGGATATTAAGATAATACTATATGTAATGGGTTTAATTGATTATTTTGTTATTTTAATTGTAGTGTATTGGTGAGGCTATAAGCCACATCGCTTAAAGGATATGAATAATATTAATTGAATAGGAAAGTTCTTCAAGTGATACACCGTAAAGCTGCTGATCTGAGGACGATAGCAAGTATCCGCTGTTTTGATCTTAGAAACGCCAATTGGGGGAGGTTTCTATGTCATGAATATCTAAAAGCTCTGATGGGTGGAATCATTGCCTATTAATTGTAGTTAAACATTAGTAAGATTTATCTAAACAAGTTTACAGGCAGCGAAGGCTCATTTGTATACTTACTTTTAGTGCTGGTAATATCTCCAGTTAACTAGACCAGTTACTTCAACGGAATATGTTAATAGACTGGTTAAGCTAGTGAAATGATTTAATTAAATACTTTCTGTTGCACTATCAGTCATGTTTAACTTTTACTTCTCATTTTAACCACATACTGCCAGGTAGCGGGACTCGCTAAAAATTGAAATGTTTGAAATAATGCCCTTCGTTGGGATAAATAAAGATGCTGTTTGAAATTTGAACTTCCTCTTCACAATAGACTTTATTTGTGGAAATTTAGTTACGTTTTATTGGTAAGTATAAGATAGCCAGGAGGTAATATGGTTCGTATGATTGATCCGATCACAAAAAACCATTTTAGGTAGTAGTAGCACCTTGAGCACCAAATGGTACGGTAATTTGATACCGACCATACAGTCATATAAAAACAGTATTGCGCAACTGAAAAGACGATAACAGCTGTCAACTAGTCGATTTAGTAAGTTTAGCACGTAATTAACTGATATATTTCATGCATTGGACCATCTGCCCCATAAAATGTGACGTTAGGTAGTCCTAACAATACCTTCCTCATACGTTAAAACCAATCAAGACGTTAAAGCTACAGAGCGTGGCAAAAATAAAACAAAACAGACATTACACTTTTAAAACCATTAATTTCTTTTGAGGCAGTCGAAGAAAAAAGTAATAAATCTGGTTTTGTTGCAAAAACTAAAGCATGCATTCAACATAATAGTAAGAACTGAAGATTACTCATTACGCGTAATAGCTTCAATAAAAGCTGCCGTAAATTGCCACTTATTATATCTTTACGACCTTTTGTTTCTTGAATTATTGCTATCAAGAATGCTTACGACTTTACGATAGATAATTTGTTTCGTTGGCAATTTAATTGAATTGTCTTCAGAGTGGTTGAGTGATTTTAGCAATCCTGTGTTGCGACTCGTTTTTCAGTTTAGTCTTTGATTTGCAATTTATCGTACGTAATGGATTTCTTCCAAGTAATGCCGAATTTTCGGAGAGATCTTATCAACTTTCACAGACTTTTCGGAATTGAAAATCGTTTTCATTTTGAATTATTTACTTACTTTTCATTTTCTCAATAGTCTCTAATTTATTATAGAGCCACAGATACGGACACACCTAAAAGCTACTATATTTATTGAAAGCGGCTTATAGTGGCAGTGTTAAACACTGCTGTATTCTGGCTTGAAGGGAGACGTATTTATCTGAGGCGTTCCAACTTAGTCTTCACAGGCAGCAACGCATTTGTGGCCAACCTCAGGTAAGTGTTCTTATCGAGGATTGATTACAAATGTTCATGGGCGGTAGTGGCCACTTTACATCAGGTGGACTGCATGCTCCTCTGCTACTTCGATCATATAAATGTATATATATCATATAAATACACATATTAAAACTGCATTGTGAAGTTCTACCGATGTCCACGCAGTTGTAAGTGTACCTACGATAGAGCGGTCAATATAACAATATAGTCATGCAGGTGTCTTTCTTCTGTCTAATAATAACATTTTGGATCGATCCAATGCTTGACGTGCTTGAAGCGTGGTAGTACTTATGAAAGTTTACAATACTGGCCATGTAATCAATAGGTGATTAATGAACTTACTTTGTAGTACTATCTTTAGAGTACAATTAAGACAATTGGTATTTGGTTTAAATTGGTAATTGGTATTTGGTATTAATTGGACCAAATATACGGATAATTGCCAAATTGCCTTCGATATATTCGCTGTTGATTTTTATAGCGCTTAGTGGAGCAGGTAATAAATTGATACACGATGGCTGTATGTTTCACTAGCTCTTTCAATTACAACGCCATTTGTAATTGTATATATTTTTATCACATGACACACACTTGTATTCTTAGGATATTAAATCGTTATTAAATCTGTGTTGTGGTGTAAAATCAACATGCCCGCTAAGTCATTGGCACGATTACATCATGTTTGCGGTTAAGTAGTCTCGTGTACCTTATAATAAGCCGTGTAATTATTACCTATAATATAAATAGCATTCGAAGCTTTTGCTGATGCATTAAATTTGTCCTTTTGAAGTTAGATGTCAGATGTAAGCAAAGATAGAGTTGGTAGAAGTCCTCTGGGAATTCGCGTTATTCGAAGTCGGTAATAGGTATCAATTGTTTGCTATTCAAATTCCGACTGTTACTATTGTACTAAGGTCGTATACAGACGGTATTTTAAAAGGTTCAACAAGGCACAAATACATCACTGCTGATTGACGTCCACTGCTGGACATAGACGTCCCCTAATGGGGGAATTTTGTCCTTTAGCCGTCTCCTGCGACATACGTGGGTAGAAAAGGTACTATTCAAGACACTACGCGGTTAATAGGCATAATCTCCATTAAATTTCATTATTTTTTAATTTAATTTCATTGGTTTTCTATACAAATCGACAAGTAGACGGAATTCTTAACGCCAGTGTAAAGTGTCGCGTATGGCTTCTTCACCTGGTGCTACTCACTTTCCGGCCAGTTCGCATCATTGGAACAATGCCTGTTCAGTACTAGCGTTGTTCATCCTTAGGTATTAGGTATATCGCATTTCGAGCGACTGCTTTTCATAGCTTAATGGTGGTCGGCTACTGATGTTGCTACCACTAAGAAACAGGTTAGTAGGTGTGCTTTGTGTCTCTTTTACACATACCACAGCAGCGTTAGATGCTGATATGATTTAATAAAAAGAACATTCAAGCGGAACGCTTGAATCAATAATCAATGTCAGAAGATTGGCGCAAGTACTATTGGTTGCTACTTATGATAAATCATCTGCAAGCAAGATGAAAAGCAATACAAGCCAATATAACATAATTACGGCGTATGACTTACGGCATGTGTTGAACGAAGTTCTTAAATCGTCTCGTAACTTACTCCATTAATTTAACTGTTATTGTGCAGTAAAAGTATACTACGAGATCATAAAAATAAAATTACACGTATTAAAATTAATCATTTATAGGCGTTCTGGACATTTGTAATTGATTAATCACTGCGCTTATAAACTTTATTGGTTCCATTTATCATTTTTTTCTTCATTAAAGTTTATGTAACTTAATTCTTCTTGATAGTATTATGTTGCATGTTGTCTTGTATAATAAATGATTCGAAGTGATGAAAATAAATCCAGAAAGTTAATGAAAGCGATAATGGTATATGAACGTACCCCGCATTCAATTTACGGGGTAGTCAATTTCGAAGCTTCTTTTAAGTTTTTTTGTAATCCCCTAGACGTTTCATAGATCACGTTTTATATTACTAAAATGATTTGTATATGTCTTAGAATTTTAGCCTTTAAAACATTAACATTAGGTAGACGGGAAAGTTGAAAGCAGATAACGTCTGGATGCAGAGCCGAAAGGACTTATGAATGCTTGGATTAGTTTTTTTCTAGCCATGGTTCTTGTAAGACTGATAGATAATAAGTTCGATTATGATAAAAAAATCAGCGTATTTAATTGTAATAATTATTACAAAAAACTGGATCGACTTATCACTATTAACATTTTAGGTATACTCTAAATTACATCGCTTAATCATACCACAGAGATAGACGTCTCTTTTAATAATATTCTAATATTCGAGCTTTCTCGTTATCCTTAAGGCACAAAAGCGAAGTCGAGAAGTATTCTAAATTTAAGCGAAGAGTAAAGTTGGATATTGCAAGGATGAGTGAAGTGAGTAACGGAATTGTTAGTCATTTCATCCAGATGTTTCCATCTCATTACCTTTTTCATTTTGCATCAAATCTCATCTTCACATCCTGGGATGAAACGATGGCCCGGAATAAGGGTTCTTAATTAAAATGTAACTTCATTCGCTACTTTATTATTAAAAAATATTGGATTTTTAAAGCTAAGACGAATTTTAATATTAATTCACTTGACGCCTTAATTTTAATACACAAAATCCATTAAAGTGTATTTAATCTCTTAAATAAGTCATTTGTTCAAAATAAAACTTTATTAAAAACATTTTTATAGCAACGTTGAATACGAATTAAGATTTATTGGTACTGTCATGATTTAAAAATAGCCGCTTTATTGTGATAACATCAAGCGATGTCCATTTAAACTTTTTATCTCTTATGTACAGGTATACATATCGAGAGATTTATGAATGAATCGATGATAAAATGGGTTTACTGTCTATATTTGTTTTTTTTAAAGAAAAAAACATTCTAACGTTATTTAAGTACCAAAATGTCGCATGTATTTTTGTACTATGTATTCATCGTTCGTTATTGAATATAAACAATCATTTTCAATGTTACTTGTTTATAACTTTATTATTCTCGTAAAAAATATTCAAAAATTGAAATAAATTACTTTAAAATTTTATATCTCTGCATTGTATACAAAATAACTAGTTTAATGTTTTCACAACGTGGTTTTATTGCTGATGAAATTTCAAATAGCTTTTTATTATAGAGCAGCAAACGAGCAGCAGTCCATCTGATGGCAAATAGCCTGTCCATGGATATCTGTAATCAACCCTGATAAGTGCCGTGCATCGTGACACGTTACGATGTCGTGGCGTTAATTTTTACGAACTATATCGTAGATTTTCACGACGCGACGTCGCATCGTCGCATCGACGTAGTGTCGTGTTTATGTGTGTTAGCCCTAAGTTGAGATGCCTCGAATAAGTACGTATCCCTTATCTCACACTTAATACGAACACAGCAGCAATGGTAACCCATTGCAGATATTAGGCAAATTTAGATGAGGTACTGGTGCCTAAGAGTCGAAAATTTATTAAACGTACAATTCTAAACACAGAATGAACCCTACTTATATTATTAAGTAGAAGTGTTGATTCGCCACAGTCGAATAAAAATAATTCTGCCGTGCTGCTTTGATGTCACATATATTTTATCGTAGCAGGATTATCAGGTGCATTTATTCCGTAAATAAAACAAAAGTGATACAGGCAAGTTAATTATAAACGTGATTTATTAGCGCAAATGCGAAAATGACTCAATCAGACGTGAACAATTGTTTCGGCAAAACGAATCATCGCGGCAGCACAATGGATTAATCTCCGAGTACTTACATCAAAAGCCTCAAGATATTCGCTAACGTATTTCGAAATCTAAAGTTAACTCTATTCGTAATACAATCATCAAATAAAATGTTTGAATAATGTACCTAATTGTTTACGTTTGCAGGAGATTGATTTAAAACGGCTGAAATATTTTAAGCCATGATAAAGCCGCGATGTTTGATTACAAAGCAGTAATATTTTAATAAGTTTATGTAAATTTTCTATTATTTTATGACTACTTGAAAATATATAAATAGGTGAAAATATTTTCACAGTTGGACACGGGTATTAACACTGCTTGCAGGCGTGGATCATAGTGCACGCTGCTCCAGTGCGTATAACAACACATAATAACAATTTTATATTTCATAATAACATCATGCTATAATTTATACATAGTTTAATGTAGGTCGCTAAATATTTATTGTTGTTTATTATGTTAATTAAGTTTTCCTTTTTAAATATTATTTACATAATAATGGAAAAAGTTTCGCAGTCAAGAAACCGAGTTAAGATAGGCGGAATGAAATTTAAAAAGCAAGCGAGAAATGTCGGGACTTGATGAATCGAGGTGAAATGAAATACTTTTCAAAGTTAGCCCTGCACCTGCCTGGTTTTATTAACGGAGGAGTTGTACCGGCGCCGTACCGTTATGAAAACTTTCACAAAGAATATAGTTTTGAATGACTGTTTACTTTCCTAGTTGAGGTTTTAATTAATCTAAAGTTTGAGACCACTGCTCTATAGGCTTAGATGTGAAATTGGGTCAATCCAATATACTGGACGTCGCGTTGGTCAGTGTTCGTATGTACCTACATCTTTGTTTTTAAAACATTCGATCTTATTCGAAGAAGTCATAGAACCATACATAATTTGAGTTGAACAGTAACGGTAGCTATAGGTATACCTATTATTTTTCGTTGTTTCTCTCATCCCTATTACCATGTTTTCTACTTAAGATAGTCTGGAAAATATCGGTTCCCTTACGATAATAGGGCTCTTTAGCTACCACTTTTACTTAACTTATATCTCAGTATTATCCTAGTTCTTGTAGACTATAGTAAAAATATTTGTATTGTTATTTTTTGTGCCTAACTAAGAACAAATTGAGTGATATCTCAATGTTAACTTTCATACTGGTATACTGTACTAGCTGCTTAAGTGAAGTTAATGAAACCACAAATCGAGCTCGCTACACTAGGGATTGCATAGTAAACAGCGGTGACGAGCTTAGCTCGTGACAGTTTTCCCGGGACTTATTTATCACCTCTTAAAACCCCCATAAACCAGGATTATATGGTTCATGAAATGCAATAGCCAATAAGGTTTAAGTTAACAGCTTAAGGTCATTTTAAACTAAATGAAGATATTTTGCCCATCTTCCTTGTCCATCATCAGTTCATTTGTTCTTGTTCCTATTGTTCTTTGTTTCTTGTTGTTTGTTCTCGTTACACTCTTATTGACATCAACTTGACCAGTTTATTAGCGATTTTTTTTAATCTATGGGCTAATTCCGTTGTGTACGAATTAGTAATGATCTCTATATTCAACAAATATTTCACATGGTCTATTATTTTGTAGTCTCATAAAAATGCGTTTTAAAATCTTATAATTTTATTGTCTTTGTTTCTTGATATTGATGTATAATACAATTTAAACATCGTTCTTCCAAGATATAAAACATGTCTAAAGTAATATAAAATAATGGTTGCAATAACTCTTCAGCAAGCTAGAGCTTGTCGTCTAAGTTTACATTACCGTCCGATTCGGCCTTGGATGCTCTCTACTTTGATTTATCATGGCTTTATAGCAAACTTACGTGACGATAGAAATATTTTCTTGTAATAAAAATCTCATAAGCAGTTTATTTTTGGCTTTTGTCTACGCCATTATGCTTAAAGAAAGAGCCTAGAATAAATCTTTCATGATTGGCAACGCCACCGTAATCCCATAAATGCCATTTATATAGATAGGCGACAATAATTTTGACAAAAATCGCGTACAATGATATTACGAATGTAGGTATAACGTTATTTTCATCATATCAACGATTCCAATTAAAATAAACTGTATTAACCAGTTTATTTTAACAATGACTAGATTAAAGATAGTGTTGTGTACAAAGAAACATTTCGTTGAAAATCCAGAACAGTGGTACACTCATGGCGATCGCATCCGCGTGTCATTCTATTGGCTCGCTACCAAACCTCGTTCATAAGAATAATATTATCTGTTATTCTTTTAATTTTATTCCTACTAACTTGTACCTTGTCAATCAAAAGTGATTCAAGCCGACTTACTTTTATCATGTCAAAAATATTAAATTAAATTTTCTTCTTGTGACTCTTGTAAGATCTCCGTGTGAGGGCGCGATATTTACCTTTTATTAAAATCACAAAGGAAGAGAATGTTTTAAAATGGTATACCTACAGTTTCAGTTCGTACAGGTATGTATAAAGTTTTAAAGAAGAATTAGGATTTAATTTGAGCAACGTCAAAACTGGTAGCTACAGACTAATGACATCAGCTTGTTCTTAAAATTACGTCAATGCTTACCTTTACTCACAGACTTGTCACATTAACGTTAATGAATAGATGATTAGCGAATCGAAAAATAATATAAATACGCGTTTATTATTAACAATAGATGTTTTTGCTTTATACTACATTCAAATGAAATATTTTCCTTTCAATACCAATACAATACTTACCAGAATCTATAAAAAATGGGTGCCAGAAACATGGGGGTATAAAGTACTTAAGAGTATAGCGAAAGCTTGCGACAATTATTATTGCTTCGCTAGAATTGAGAAGTGCAATAAACAATGGAATTAATTGCTGTTGTATCTATATCTGCTGAAGAACCGATAACCGTTGCAGTACGCAGTTCTCGGATTGTAGACTGTGTTTAAGTAAATATATCTTGTGTAAGGCATTTTCTATCATTGGCGAGAAAAGGAGGCGAAGAGCTAGAAATTGAAGTACGGGTTAAGTGGCGCGGCTTTTAAGATTTTTTTATTCTACAGTGGCCAACGTTAGTCCACAGCCGAACCATGCGTGTCTTCCAAGACTTTTTTCTCCAGATAACTGATATTATAAAACTAAACTAAGCCTCCGCTGTCTGTAAAAAGGCTTTATGTGTATAACTAAAATTAAGAGATTAATAATAATATAATTTATTTATTTGAGTTTGTTACTGAAATAAATAAATTATATAATTATTATATAATACTCATTTAAAAAATACAATTAACATTTCAAACCTTAATTATGATATTTTGTGTGTATTGAAATACAGTGATTTAAATGAGGTTTAAATGCGGTTTGACTGTCAGGGTCAAACCGCTCATTGATCATTTCGGGATGCTGTTCTCATTAAGGGGTCCACAAACAAAAAATCCTCAAAATATATGTCAACGTTAATCTATTGAAGACCCTTCTATTATTTAAATGTACTTTAATAAATGCTATTAGCAAATAGTAAAAAATAATGTTATGTGTTAATGTGTAAAGGTTCACTTGATAATATCGTGTATCGCCAATCTGTACACGGTAGAGCAAGCGCCTTAGGTTGTATTTATACGATAAATTGTTACGGTATTACGATATCGAAATATGAGCTCATTCCTGTGACGATCACGTAATGCAAAAGATAATCGGAATTCAATTATACTAATGAGATTATATTGTAGGTTTTCGTGTCTTTGTTAATTTATCGTTGGAATTCCAATTAAGTTATAATTGGATTTGCATACTGTACATGTATTGGTTAGTAGGTGTGTTACACTAATTGAATATATTAGGTAAAGGTAGATGTAGCAAACGAGCAAAAAATTCATCCCATGGTAAGTCATTGGCCCCTGCACCCAGGGATATTTATTATCAATCCTAGATAATATTAAGAGTCTTATATGAAGTCGGCGCTGTCTCCCTTACCACACCATTTAAACCTTAATAGTGCAGCTCTTGACAACTGCTGTTATGTTGTGTGGCGGTGGTGCCTTCGAAATCGATTCACAAACCCCCTTATTAGAAAACGTGAACTAGCGATAGTTTTGGTTTTAAGCAAAGGTTTAACGCAAACTCACCCGTTACATAGTTTAACATTTAGTCCATGGTTTATGTAAGTGACAAATGACAACGAAATTTTACGAAGTGCTTGAAGCACTTCGTAAAATTTCGTTCCTTACTAGAAAAATACATGATCTTTTCCTACTTCTATGATATTTACAAGCTTGTTTTGATGATATTAAATTGAAGTTAAAATTTTATTACGATGTTTTTCCATGACATATAGAAAGGAGCACAAATTAGTTATGTACCAGATAACCTTATGCATATTATGCATGAAGTAGGTAGTATGTGGGTAGAAATCCGAATAAATACCTCACATTTTGATTGTAGTGCTTGTTATGTTACCGAATATTATTTATGGGCCTTGATTGCCCTTGATCCCATGGTTATGGATGTATTGTTATGGAGTATTTAATAAGGTCTTAGACGGTACAACAAGTTTGATTCGTTTAAACCGGGGTGGTATGGTATCGTTAATGTGTTCAGTTCTAGCGTCTCTGTGAAAGGGTGTCGAAGCGGGCTGACTTACATAATGAGGCGGTCTTAGTCTGAAGGAGTTGCAACGAATCTCTGATACGTTATAGCGCTACTTTAATCTATTATAAATTTTCGTTAACACTGTTCTAAATCAATAAATCTCCAATTTTGAAACCATTTTAAATACACATAACATTTCTCTGTGCAATTCGACTACTTATATAAATTGCTTGTTTTCTGGATTACGCTAAAAATCCTCTGGAATAGCCCGGTTTTGAATAGGATATCGGGCATTTGATATTCCTTTGAAACGTATCTAGCTCGTCCGCTTTGGAGATACTTCAAAATATAGTTTACATTTTACAGTAAGCTGTGTGATCCACGTTACGGTCTAGTTCTATTTTTATTTTATACACAGCTCGTGTGGTAAAGCTAGGTTAAATTTTTCTGGTATTTTTTGTCTATGTGGGTAAATATTATTGTTTTCAAGTTGAGACCGCACAAAAAGATCATATTTTTGATAAACATCTAAAAAGGGTTTCATGTTTTGATATCACTTAGTGTAAAAGCAAAAATCTAGCCAGATTTTGATTCATAAATATCGACAGAAAATAGCAGATCCTTTTCAAGGTAAAACCTTTAATTTTTTATGTGTTTTGTTACACAATGTTTAATTTTATTCCCTTTTGAATGATAACAAACTACATATTTACATGAATCAAAATAAATATTCTCATAAAACCGACGATTTGCAACGCAATCTGTCATATAGCGGACAGCCCTCAATGTATTTGTATAGGTGTTGGCCGGACCCTTTTCGTGGAGTGGCGGAAAATCACCGATGTTTTATTTTACGATTGTCTCGGCCGATTGACGCGATGACGTCCATCAGCAAGAGTAGGGATTGGCGTCGTGTGAAGCCCTTCTGTGTGTAGCAACCGTGGCCAATCGATATGGTTGACGTGATCCTTTATCGAGGCCTCGTAATAACATTATACATTTTGGCATACAAACAAAATACTGTTAGCTTTTGAAAAATGGCGTCTCTCTTTTTCTCTTAAGATTAGTTTGTCTTAATCGTAAAGAGTCCTTGAAATGAAACAAAGTTTCATTTTAATAAGTATTTAAATTCATTCATTTTAGTTTTAGTCATGCTATAATAGGATGAGTTGGCAAAGGGAGATCTCCCGCCAAGCTAGATCATTCCTGGAGAGCGGCCGTGCTCCAACAGTCGCAGTTTGGAACTTGTATACTCGTATGTATATATGCCAAGGAATGGGAATACTTCGATAGCGTGATTCAGAATATTAGTGACGTTAATTCTTGACGAATAGCGGGAAGTCACCACAGATGGTAATCTTAGTTTTAAATTATAATAAAATGAGAGAAAATTGCATTTTATATTAGTAAAATACAGTAGGAAGGTTCTCCGCCTTCCTTTTATATTTACCGCGCGGTGTGATATTATTTTAATACTGTCTTTGTTGAAACACCTGTTTATGGAACTGAAAAGGCTATTTTAATTTCAGTAAAGGTATATCCGTCTCTTTGTTGTTGACTGGCAACTTTTGTTGTAAATTTTAATGAATATCCTGAACGTAGCAAAATTCCTGTCATTGTGTCATGCTTTTGCAATGTCGTGTCGCTTTGCATTTGAGTAAAAATATAAATTATTTTGTATCAATGTTTTGTACTATTTTTACTTATTAACTTAACTTGTAGCTAAATTAAAGAACCATTTAATATTGCTCATAATATTTGATTTAACAATGCTCTTGTGTAGTAAAATGTAGTCTTTATAGTTCATCTCTGGAGGCTCTACTGCCGCACCTATTTTTACCTTATAACGTAGGTTTAAGGGCTGTTTGTTCTGGTTTTGGAGATATATTTTTCCCAGGCATACCAACTCAGTCCTCAGGGGTAGCAAACAACGTCAGATAACACTAATCTCGTTTGGGGGTTATTGGTTTCAAATGTCCATGCACTGCTGTGGTCACTGACCACACTTGTTTGCTATTTATTTAACCGATTTCCATCAAGGAGGCGTACCGTCGTGGTTTTTTATTATAAAAATCTATTAATCAACAAATAGGTTAACTTTAACAATTTCCAACTCTTGTAATAATAGTTACAAAGATTTACTTTGTGTTCCAAAACTGTAGATACAATCTTTAAAAATTCTGAGGGAAAATCACAACGAAATATATTTATCTTAGTGGAAAGTTCAGTGAATATTAAAATTGAGTCTGAAAGTTTCTGACGTACCTCTTCCAGCCGCGAGGCATGTCTTATTTAATTGGAAATAATAACATCTTTTATAAAATAATCCACGATAATATTTAAAGAGACGGAAAAACGTAAAACTATTAGAAGGTATATGCATACCAAGTAGGTATACTAATACATAATTATTAGTACAATAACAGTTTACCGATTGAGGTCCCGTTTGACGGTGCAGTGACTTAAAGAGATGGTAGAGGATTTCGGTTTCGATGCCGGCCATTTAAATGTTAAGTTTAGATTTCTGTTCTGGATCTGGGTGTTTGTGTATTCATTTTTGTATTTCCATGGCACCCCATAACTTAGCGAGGGACTACAAGTGTAGAAACTTATTGAGGTAGAATAAGCATCCCAACTAAGACCTTGTTATAAAGGTACAGTTTTTTAATTAGGTACATTACAAGCTCGTGTCTTTTTTATTTACTTTAAAAGAAACATACTGATCACGAGTTCATCTGATGGTAAGCGATGGGCAAACTTCTTGTACATTCATACTAGTTACCGCCATATTAAAGGTAACAGTTATACTTCTTTTGATTAATTGAATTAATTAAAATGGACTAAGTGGCCATAGGAGGTAATTCCTTCGGTAATTTCTCAGCTCTAAAATGATCCGTTCATGATATTTATTGCGTATACTGTCAATGCTCAGCTGTAGTCATGCAATATGGCCGTACAATTGACATTAATAGGAATGTCTATCTACTGTAACATGATATTAGGCCATTATTGTCTGAATGGCAAGTGTATTCTGCTGCATAAATTGTACTGGCATTTGTAGAAGGTTACTGTATTATTATAATAACTGTAGCCAAGTTATTCGTTGCAAACAATTTATGACTATTGGTTTTATTATGGTATTCTTGAGACATGAGGAACGTAGCATATAAGTAATAGTTTAAATCAGGTCTCAATAGAGTAAATAGAAACAGAGCATGAAGATAAATGTTTCTATCCCTTTACTAGCCTAATAACTATTAATTTGACTTTGGACTCAGGAAGTCTTCCGTTTCAATTCGGATTCCTTTATTCTACGAAAAGACTAAAATGCGATAATATGAAGATATGGATTTTCAGTCAATACCTCTACCTAAACTGACTGTCCTCTTATGCGTGATTCCTTAATTTATTGAGTCATTAGAATAGATATCAATATTCAAGAAAATACTTCTGCCGTTTTAGAGCTATTAAAAATCTTTTGAACATAAAACAATATTAAATTTCAACTTAAATCGACATGTACCTATAAATCGCGGTGATGTCCTAATAAAATCACATATAAAATGGACTAGGTGGCCACTGAACGAGTTAGCTTTCTAAGCACGTCCGTCGCTATATGATTACGCAACAGCCATAAAAAGCCTGACGTGACGTCGGCAGGAAGTCTATTACCGCACTCGATCCTGTTAGCTAAACGGATTCAGCTCATGGGATTGTCTGTCTGTCCTACCCTCCTCGCTATCCCTAAAAACGAAAACGTCGCATGAAATTTTAATGCACTCCTGAAATTTTGCCGAATGTGTCCTCCGTAAAGGAGAGAGGATTATGTGTTTGAATGAGCGTCGTAATCATATTGCATTTATGTCTGTAACTGCTAAGTATTTTGGTATTGTTGAATATGCATTAGTCGAGGCGAAAGAAGAAACAATTACACACTTGTTATGTATGTTTATAGGAGAATATTTTAGATAGGTACAGTTTAAAGGTATGATAATACACTACAGTATTTTTTTACTTTTTGCTGTGTCGACGGTCTTAGCTTATAAAAAAAGTTTGTATTATTTTTGTATCGAAATCACATACTGTTCCTTTAATTTACCGCGTTGAGAAGGATTTCAAACCATGTTAAAGCCTTTCCTCTAACTACAGGTTGAAGTGCCTACCTATGTAAAAATATAAATGGGTAGTTAAAAAACAAAATGTTTTATGCTTTAGATAATTCTTTACGTGACAAATAATACAACTATCGTAAATATTGTCGTTACTTTCCTGTATGACTAAGTTTATCGCTAGTTCGCGTGCTTAAGCGTATTTTGTTCGATAATACGCGAACTCATTGCGAAAGGGTTCTTATTGCGAGCCATTTCGATAGGTTCTTTGTTTCTAACCTGTGGAACTTTGAAAATGAAGGGTGACCGTGGGTTGTTGTTTTTAATAATTTCATTAAGAGTTACGTAACACACGTGAAAAAGTTGCAGCTTAGTGATATGAATTTTGGCCCTTTACATGAGGGGACTGGGTTTGACATCTAGACACGCACTATTGATTTTTTAATAAGTATCACACATTAAATTAATTAGCACATTTATTAACGGCGAAGCCCACTAAAGTTATTGTTTTTGAAATTATATCATCACTATTTCCACTCATTAAAATATTATTTTTAAGCATGACCTGTGTTATTGATTCACATACAAATACAATTTTCGCACATATCGACAAGATTTATTCCGACACTTAAATATTTGTTTGGCACGCAAACTATTTAACCAGGAACTATAGGTATTATTAGAGTATTAGTGTGTGAAGTCATATAAATAAGTTTATTTTTCAAGAACAAAATCGTCCACCTATTGGTTTCCGTACCTGTTTAATATCACAGTGCTTAACTGTGCACTTCTGGCTTTCCTAAGGGAAAATTTTCCTGTAGTCATCGCGCTTGGCCGTGCGTGTTGGTGGTTTAAATAGATGTACTCGTATAACTTCGCAAAAATATTCTGGTGTACATTTTACTACATCACTATTTAGTAGGTTTTAAAATATCTATGAAATATTGTATCTAACGTGATAAAAAAAATGCATTTACATTATTTATGTAACGCTTTGGCGGCAATAAAAACAATTGTTCTTTTTAGTCTACTGTTGTATCAAATTAATAGCTTATTTAATACAAGTAGTTGAAGCTCTGTCCTACTGTAATATGCTTGAGTGGCAGCTTGTCGGAATTCCGCCGGGTCCGAGGCACGCTTGGCTAGAGTATTAATAGTGCAAGGCGTCGTCCTCAGAGGAAATCCTCTCAGATTTTCCGGATATTTCGCCACAATAACGGACGTCTCTTACTATCTAGCTGAAATGCTTGTCTCCTCTTACAAAGCCTCCTATTTAACATAAAACTAATGTAAACCGTAGTCAATGGCTTTAAAAACTATCTAAGTTAACAAAAGTAGGTAAAAATAAGTAAAATTGGTAGTATAATCATTAATTTCAAAATAACTTTAATGCATGGTACCCTAACATGCATGCGAATATTTTATAACGAGGTTTTATATGTTACTTCATATAAAATGTCGTTATAAAACGTTCTCTTGTTGTATGCACTTATCTTGGAAGCTATTGAACTAAGTAATGCTACGGGCGGCTTTATATGCACTCTCGTTTAAAACAAAAATAACAAGTACATATGTTACCGTGTAACAGTATTTTTATTAGAATAAACAATTCAAGCATTCCTACAGAAGTATGTTATCTATACTCTATACAAATAAATAAAATTGGAGTGTTTG
>DWPV01002648.1:0-16758 GCA_018251915.1 Urbanus proteus proteus
CGGACGGGATTATGTATTTTATTCGGATCTCTCACCAATGTTTCCTTGTAATTGTGGATTACTGCGCGTTTTCATTTGTTCCGCGTGATCCGAGAAGTTTTTACAGCTGTTTCCTCTCTGCGATGCTTCTACGAGATGTTTGTCCACGTTAATATTATTGAAGTTTACAATGAAAAACATTTTACCTGCTATTATATCGTGAGTATTATCATTACAATCAAGTCTCACAAGTAAAATGACGTCAGAACATGATGATATTTACCGATTTTAAAGTGTATCCATTCTAATTATATCTATAATAACTAAAAAAACTATAAACTTATAATTAGAAAAAAGTGCGTATAATATAAACTCCGAACAGCACTATTGGTAATTTGAAACAAAAATTCAATTCCGACCGAATCAACGACCGTTCTTAATAAGTAAAATGTAAAATTCAACAAAAAGAACAACTTTAGAAAACTACCAAAACTTCAAACAACTCACTACTCGGTAAGTACGTGACTTCGCAACAAACGGACGACTCGAAGTTCGAAGAACATCGAATGCATTTCCAGTGGCCGATAATTTACCTCCAACTAAATGTAGTTGGAAAAAGTCGAAGACTAACAGAGACACTCGGCTTTGTAAGCGACTGAGACATTGGCCAAGCCTTTATAGAATTTTGTTTTGTTTTGTTTGTATTTTTGGTTTCTACTAGCTGTTAGCTAGCTTATATACACCTTGAATACAAATGTAATGTATCTATTAAATCCACATTTTTTCTGGAATATAAATAACTACATCATAATCAATCCTCAATGCTGAGCACCGGTCTTCTTGAATGATAAGAATTCTAATTTCTGTAAGTTAATAATGATGCAATTTTTCATAGATCGAAAAGTTGGTGTTATTTAATATGGCACATATTTGATTCATAGTTATGGACGATGCGTTTATCTTACCTACTATAAACCCAAGCGCGCCTAACCATTACCTGCCAGAACGATTACCAACATATCAAAAAGTTGAGCAACTTACTACAGGTGTTGATCTATTTTGCTTTACCTTCGTAACAAACGCTAAACAAGCGAATACGAGAAACGCGATCACAATTACAAAGACAAAGATACAATACGAACTAAAACAATGAGAGCGGATCCTTACCGGACTCGTAGAACTAAAGATCCACTTCTATTTTCCGATAGGGCGGGCATAGTATCATTCAACTTTTATATTATCTTCGCACAGGTCAACGGTTACGGACGTCTGTCCTATCGATCTAGTCAACGTATCGGAACTTGTTTTTGTTTTTCGTTTCCAATCCCGTACAATCGAAGTTGCTGTAATTCGTGAATTTTAAAGCTACCTAAAATTTTAGTTTAGGATATATACGGACCAAAGGTCTTCTTTAAAAAATCTCAACTTTATTATCATTTATGTCATCCTGATTATATTAATTCATTCAGGCCTTTATCTGATTGATTTAAAAAGTTTCGGTAACTTAAGTAGAAAATACTTTTCTTGTAGATAATAACTTGAAAATTAAGAGATTGTGTTTTTTATTACTCTCTTCTATCTTTAACACTTGATCAATCACTGCGCCTGTTTCATCTTCACCTGGTTAATAGAATTTAAAAATGACTGCTACTATAAATATTTCAAATCCGGAGCTAATTCTATAAACAGTTTCACATCCGAGCTAGTGCTGTAATGTCATCGAAGCAAAAGCCGACGCATTTAAATTTCACCTCGCAAATCCAGATTGAGTGTAACGCGCGCTGGCTTCCATTACACCGAAGAATAAGCCAATTACTCGTTCAGAGGCCTCGATGGACCCGGTTCAAATTCAATTTTTCAACACTTCCACGTTTAATTTGGATAATGGATCCTTATAATTCGAGTCCAATCCTGTCCATCGATGAAATGCGCTTGACAGCGTGGCCACAATAAATTGAATTTATCAGCGAAAGTCACTGAGAATGGGGATTGATATGAGTCGCTGCGAAATATGTTGATCATTGTACTGATAGCTCTTTTGTTTAACTAAAGTTATTCTTTACCTTTGTTTTTAAGAAAACAAACAGGTACATCGCACACCAATTTTTTAAAGGTCAAAGAAATTTTCATAGTTTGACTCCGACGGCTCTATTTTTACTCGTATAATGTTTTCTCCTTGGAATAGCTGAAATCTGATGTAAAATTATTTATTCCTGCACTGATAAATTATTTTTTTTTTTGATTATTTTCTATACCTATTTTAGGAGTTTCAATTGACTTTTTATGTTGCGTAATAAACACAGCAAAACTAAGAAACTTACAAAATTTATTTTTCATGCTCATAAAACTATTCTATCATTTCGTGTATTAAGTACACTACTCATACAAATGACAATAAATCCAAAAACCGCATTTTCACTCACAAAACTTGACCACATAACATTTTACTATCCGAACGGTTTTTCGACATTTGGAAATTAATTCCGATAATGGAGCCGGATAATCCCAATCCACTAAAAGACTTTTATTGTGATTTTTACAAAAGTATACATAATACTATACATATACAGAATGTAATAAGACATTATTTATAATAAAAGCTACTCACGACTTAACAAATTACTAACTTGTCGTTTTTGGAGTTGATGTAAAGAGTTTCTACGGACATAATATTGTTCTAGCATTATACTAATTGTGTAGTATTCTGAATATATTTAATTATTATTTTTAGCTTTAATTAGTTCCATGTTTTATTTGAATTTCTTATTATTTATAAGGAATTGTTATTACATTAAATTAGCTGTAATATAAGTACTGTATTCCTATTAAAGTTACATATTCGCGAAAAATCCCTATAATTTTGAGTTGATGTTTTTTAGTACAGAAGAGCAGAATTATTTAAATATAATTAATTTACTGCAACCGTAAGGAATATACCTTTAAATCAGCGGTCGATAACCTTTTCGTAACACGGGCTAATTCCCAAATAATGTCTGAAATTTGTCAAAAAAAAATGTCCACAATATAATAAAACAAAGACCAGAAAAACTGACGGTTATCGTATTTTCTGCTTTCATAGCACAAATTCATCAGCAAGTATATAGTATATGGCATTTAATAGACTGGCTGCACTTAATTGACATTTGAGCCCTCTACGGTGGAATTACAGCGGTGGTCCTTTGACGTTAGTTAATAGAGTATTGATGTCCGCGTCACGGTCAGGTGGCTAGAAAGGGTTGGTTCGCAACCTATGCGGATATTGCGCTGTGGGGTTTTAACTGAGTGGTATAGTTCTTTTTCTAGATATTTTATAAAATATGAAAATTTCAAGCCATTGTGTTAATTTTTAATTTAATGCTGCGATAAAATATGTTATAGTACTATATTAAAATATACATAAAATAATATCAGTATATAATAAGATATCTTAAGTAGAATATATATAAAATAATCTCATATTTTTTAGAATAGTATCAATAAAATCCTGTCGGCAATCAGAATATTTCATTTTGATCATGTCTCTAAACCCACAGATGCAACTCAAGACCAATTGTTCAAACAAAAACAATAATAAATAAAATACTGTATTAAGAAACATACAAATTCAACATTTTATAAAAAAAAAAAAAAAAACGCATAACAAATAAGACTTCTACGTTTAAATTAATTCCAAGTGACTTCAAGATGCAGTGTTGGCTATCGGATCAACTGTTGATCAGATCCGTTGCGGAACCGCCAACGGGCATACGAAGTCTGCCTGATCCCTAATTAGAGGAGAGGTCACGTTTCTGGTCTTACTTTATGATATGCCCCAAGTTGTAGGAAACGGGATACATAATTACTAATTGTGACAAATGGTCCATTAACAAAAATCAAATTAAATTGAATTTAAATCTGTGTGAAATTTAAACGAAGGATACAAAAATGTAGCAATTAAGGAAAACATTGGCATTTAAATTATTATAGTTAGTGTGTACTATGAGTTATATTAGTATAAGAATACGGCATTTACGATACTGTATATAATGTTTTAAAATCGCCACACACATGGAACTGTTTAGGTATTTACCTTTATTGGTTACATATCGATATTTTATAAAACTAAAAAAATAAGGTCAGATACTTTATCGGCTTTGCATTGTTCACTTATTCATAAATATACATCACAATCAAGCAATGTCTTTTAAAACGTCAAATCGCTTTAAACTTGCACCACACACCAGCCCGGGGCAGAGTGGACCCCAGAGTACTGGAAAAGGATTACCAAAGTAAACAAAATCTACGGAGCTGATGCGGTAACGGCATTATTATTAAACATAGCTGCAGGATATACTCACCCTAATCCGGGAACCGGGTAGGATTAACGAAATCATTATTGGTTGAAATTTCAGTGTATCAGGTTTTAAGGCCATAGTATAAAGTAAACTTAAGTTACTTTAGGAATCGTTTATTATACTAGTAGTGTCTATTCCTATGTAAACGTAACATCATACCACAATGCAGATTCAAACTTGTTTGAAAATTAAATGTTTTATTCCACTGTATGGTTTATTTTTCCGTTCAAATAAACAGTGTGAACTACAACGACCACATCGTAACCACGATGATATGCTACGCAACTTCTATGCTCCAATTACCTTTACTCATAGCGATTTTCATAAATTCACGACAATCAATTTCTGTAAAACAAATCAAAATCCTTCTCGGTTCCATATCAGTATTAGGTACCTATTGAAATAAAATTATCATTTCCATATTCACTTTCTTACAAAACATAAGGAATGTATCCTAAGGAGACTCGCATAGCATGATCATCGATAGCAAGACATCACAAAGATCTTCAAAAAAACCACATAATGTCTGTAAAACATTTAAAAATTGTATTGTTATATTTGTAACAATATTTTTCCACACCTCGAAAATACACTGTTATTATTCGTAAAAATTATTCATGGCTTGTTTGTCATTTATAAAAGGAGAGGATAATTCGTCTCGTTGTCTCTTCACGCGGCAATAATTACAACGAACGCTGGACGCTAAAATGTTGTGAAAATAAATGCGGTTCAGTGATCAGTGATTCTTTCAGCATAAAATTATATGGCACCGGATGGCACGAACCTTCAGTTTATAGACACAGATACAATATGAAAGGAATGACCGGTTATAGGTCGCTGTCATAGTTGCTCGAGCGGAAACGCTTAGTTCTGTTAACGGTGAGGTACTTTTAAATGAGTGCCCATTCAAACGTAACTTCATAAAATGGGATATGTTCTGACGTAGTTATTAGGTTGTAATACGTGTAAGATAGAAATCCAATATTTTATAAATGATATAGCTCATTCAATTTAAAAATAGTTCAGTAGCGCTAATCGTGGTGATTTATATTGACTCTTAAGCTCTTTAAAAGATACTCAATAATGAATTAGTAATAATGGTCATGAATGGAATAAAACAATTTCATTTCAATTTAATATTCCATCTAATACTAAGTGATTGAATGCAATAGAAGATATCAGGAATAACTTTGATGACAACGACGCAATATAAGTTATTGAAACAAATAATAAATCCTTCATTGAAGCAGAATTTAAAAACCTGCAAGTTGAGAATGAATTACCTTAATAGCATTTATCTGCAGTTTTCAAACGAAACGAAGATAGGGTGCTAAACGTCTAATTCCGTTAAACGTAAATCTTGCCACCGAGACGAACGAAAACCGATTTAATTCGTTCTAAGAGAATAGTTCTTTGCCGTTTAATTAGACTATTTGTGGCACCTGGGGCTTTCCGCTGCAAATTGTCTCCTTCTTTTAATAATGAGTGGAGCGGGATTTTTTCGTTCTCTTCTATTTTATTAGGTACTAGTTAAAAGTTAGCTAGCTGTCTAGCTACTCACCATGTTTTATTATTAGACGTGATAATTAATTTCTAGTATCTATAACTTCACGAAAAATCAGAGATCGTGACCACCTTATCAGATGAGATACATTTAACTTACACTACACGGTACACTATATCCATAGATATCGAAGAAAACAAGATGTTTCCGCAATTAACGGAATCGCAAGGTCTATTGCTTGAAGTTCCGTGAAATGCGCTGAGTGAAAAGCGTCTCGGATTGCGAATTGCGAGACGTAGCTGTGCGCTCGGCCGGGCGTGCGGTACGGTGTAATGGGTGTCTGACTTGTTCTACTGCAAGATATAAGTACACTATTAATAAAATACTAGGTACATTACGTACATTACGTATATAGATAAGGTACCTATGTCACAAATTATCATCAAACTTATGTGCTAAAAAAAATAACACAAATACAACCACTTTTATTAAAAAGTTAAAATTATTTTAGTAAGATACGGGTTTAGTATATAGTCTTAATTTTAAAGAAAAAATAATGTGCAAAGAACAATCTAAAGATGAGAAAATTACTATTAAATTACTATCTAAAGGTAAATAAGCTTTTGAGTTAATTAATTAAAATTAAATGACTGAAGCTAAAGCTTATTAATACTAAATGGCAAATTCAATAGAAATTATATGAAAGCGAAGTACAAACAACACAAGAGTACTCCAAGAGTTAAATATAGTATAAGCCTTACAAACGCAATTTCGCTTATAGCTCACCTTGAAAATGTTAGAACGAGCTCCACAAACTGCGGATTTGTTTCATTGAAACATAACAGAAATATTGTATCGAAATGGTATTGATTCAGTTCGAAGTTATAGGCACTCGTGAATGTTTGTTTAAATGAATCTGTAAGCCTTCGATTACTGATGAAGTGGTCTCTTCAAACTCAGAGCACTTGTTACGTTGCCGTTGTTGATTTGCTTTTGAATCGTGCTCGTGAATTCGTTGAACGTTTATAAACCGAACGATTGGACTATTATGTTGTAATCGGTAAGGGTACGGTTATAGACTTTAATTTATTAGAAGTACCAGATAAATTCAGTAATGAAGACGTATAAATTAGTAATTTTGATATTTTCGAGATATATGAGTCTGTTTTACCTTTAGATGTTTGTGAAACAGCAGACATACATAACGTTCTAGAATGTTTACCAAAATTGTAAAATACCTTCAAACATGTATTTACCTAAGTAGAAGATCTCATACCTCGAGTAATTGAGACCAGCCTAGTTAAATGGATGCAGTCAGTAGTGTATTGTGCAGAGAGTTGGGACAATGGCACGTACCGACTACCGACTAATGCCGGCAAACGAATTGAGCGCGCGAGGAGTTCATTGTGGCGCGAACATAAATAAGCATTTGCTCACCACCGCGCGGTGAGGTATGAGTGACAGGAACCAGCGGGTTGGTTACAGAAATTCATTTCTTGTGGTTATCAATGCTATGTGCATAGATTATACGGTAGGGGATTATATGAAAATAAAAAAATATATAATTAATTAAGAAAAATATTTCTACCATAGCTTTAATCTTAGCTGCAAAACACAAAACATGCAGATATATTAAAAAACAAAAGTATAAAATAATTCAATGAAAAGTCTGTACAAGCGTTGTCTGATTCTATAAAATAACTAATACAATTAAAATAAAAAATAAGATTTTTTTTTGTAAATGGAACAGGTTTGGATAAAAATAACCAGAGTTATGTTTTCATGACTTAGACCAACTGAGGGGACATTGGGGGAGCGTCGAAGAATTAAGATCCCAAGCAGTGATATATTGAGACCGGTGAACGCGATAAATCATAAGCAATTATTTAAACAATGCCATTTCTAACCGCCCGAGGTTAAGTGATTGTTCGCGTCGAGTCAATTGTTTTGGCCCTACACAGCTGTTTGCTAAAAGACCTATTACATGAAGTAGATTAGAGTTTCATTCTCTTTAATAGATGGATCAGCTGTAACATTTATTTTCTCATGTGTTGTCAAAGAAAATGAAAGCTTGAAAAAAATCTATGAAATAAATGAGCACTGTTATGTGTTTTTTCCAACTTATTTGTCACTTGTAAATTGCACCTTTTTATGTGGCATATTATTTATTAGTTTAGATCAGTGGTTCTCAAACTTTTTTAGTGGCTCCATTTTTCAAAAGGGCTTTTCAAAAGGGCTCCCCTTTTAATTTTTTTTTTTTTTTATGGAGCCCCAAAATAAACGAAAAAGTTACGTGCATTCTTTTTATAATCGGTAGTCATGTCGCAATTTAAGTGTATACTATAGCAAAAGAAAAATAATCTAATGGGAGTATTCTCGTGGATCCCCCGTAATGGCTTTACGGGGCCCCAGGGCTCCACAGAGCACACTTTGAGAATGGCTGGTTTAGATGAATTAACTAAACACTTAGAATTCGTACAACTGACAACGATATTCATTTTAATAGCAGTCGTATTAAATTCAATTTCATTCTCCGCAGACATATATGATGCACTTTCTATCACAAAATATTTACCTGAATGTAATTTAATGTACACAAATGCAGTCAAAGCGTACAAATACGGTTAGTACGATGCAGATATTCAGAAATGCCGTTAGAGAATTTGTTATTTTATTGACAAACAGAATCTGAAGCTAGAACTTACATAGTGTCAATATTTTCTGCGGTCAGTTTCAGTTTTTTCTTTTTGTAAATTATCTGATTCATTTGCGGCTACTAATACAAATTAGTCTGTTAGTTCTTCTAGAAAATTACGATTTATATTTCTCTTACAGAGAATTGCTACTTATAAGCTAGACAATACAAATATACATAGCTCGGCGTAAAATTTATTATTTAAAACTGCATGTTTAAAAATAGTTAAAAGTTTATAAAATCCATTATCCTATACCTTCTTCTTATAAAATATTATCTACAAAGATTTATATTCTCAAAGACGATATAAGAAACAGTTCTTAAACTCTTATTCACTCTTCATTTTTTTCTCAAAATCTATAGGTAATAAAAAAAAACAGTTCTTAAAGATACAAAAGGCAGCATTACTTCCAAACGACCAGACTGGAAACCGGGTGCTTGTAAAACAAATACGTTTAACCCAACCGTCCTCCCGCTGTGCACCATAAAACGCAGTCCGCAGAAGCATCTCCAATAATGTAGCCAAAAAGAGAAAAGCTACGGTCGCTTCTGTAAAAATCCAATACATTTACAGGCCGAGTCCATTTTAATATGTGTCACTGAACAAACCCACGGCCGACGCTACACAATTGTTATTCAATACCACTTCATGAAATATGTATTTATTGTGTTCAACACCGGGGTGCTGAAAATTCATACGTAATATTGGCGTTACGTCGCCTTCTTGCAACGGTTTGGGAGGTTTTAGTACCGCTTGTGGGGCAAATGAGCTTCTAGATTGTGTTTGTTGTGGGAATTTAGAGTTGTAGCGTGGGAACGTAGTGAGAAGTCGTAATGGTGTAGGTTCTTATATAGAGTGTACTTTGGTTTGACAAAACATTGCTGATATTTAAAAAATACGTAAGATTATTTATGTATTTATGTAGCTATTTCAAGTAGATTGTTAATAAATGGAAGTTAAATAAATATTAATGAATACAGTTAATAAAAAAATATATATATATTAATGAGAATTTTTAGTCATTGAAAAACGAAATTTTCTTTCTTTCTTAGTGACGATCTTTTATTAAATCCAAACACTAATCGTTAGTAAAATAAATTAAAACCAGAACACCGAAACTGGATCTCAGGTGATGACAAAATAAACGATTTACAGAACACCTTTAAAGAGAGAAGTCGTTGAAATTTCAATAAAACGCCACTCGACACGAAAAAACAAGGAAAGCTAAAAACAATTCCCTCCTTACGAAATTTAGCACAAAAACTTTTGCACTTAAAAGAAAACAGAACACAGCAGTTTTCATAAATAACGGATTTCTTGTTTTTTCTTCGTTTTCGTTGTATGACGCAAGATGGCCGTCCGGTGCTAAATGTAATTACGTGTTATGATTTCCATCGAGTGTCCTTATGCTTTCTATCTCATTAATATTGTATTATGTGGAAGCTATTACGAAAATACATTTGAAATTAAAATAGGCTTGTTGAAAGTATTTGAAAATAATAAAATGTATTTTTATTTTACTTCATGTTCCAATGAGAAGCAATAGTTTACTTTAATTTTAATTCAGTTTTAAGTGACGTTAAAGTTACGTTTCCTGCTGTTACTTATTGTACAGTTCCTATCAATCGAAATCTATTGCCAATAGGATACTTAATAAGCCACTTACACATGGCTGCTACGATACTTCTCGGTGTACTTCGATTATTTTTCCATGAACAATATGGTGTTATCGGGAATCGGTATATCATGGACAATATTGCGGTTTCATGAAGTTGAATTGTTACGAAGATGCTTCAGACTCAACAATATTTTCTTGGCTCGGTAACAAGTCCCATGAGATTTATGCACTTCTCTTTGTTATTGAAAATTGTGTGCCGTGAGAACTTTTCGTACTTTATTTGTCTATTATCCATTACTTTATTTATATTTATTGTTTTTATTAAACATAGTATTTTATATTACTTGTAAAAATGAATAGGTTTTTAAGAATTACAAGTATTATGTCTATGAATGTTGGAATGTTTAACATTGATTGCATTTTAAAAATTTCAAGCTAATATCATGTTTTTGTTGTTTTCATAAAACAGGATAATATTAAACTTGAATGTGTTATAAGCGTTTATTAAATTAAACTCTTCATCATAATTATTATTTTTTATTATTTCTTTATTAAATTGAGCTCCAACAAAACCTACTGTTAAGATAACATCTGATTTATCATGTAAATAAAATGCATTAACGTTAAATTAAACATTGTATAATCCTACAAGCTAATTTAGCATCGATTAATAACACGTGAAGAAACTTTGCTCTCAAATAATACGATGATAGTTTCAGCTGCTTAATTAAGTATTCATAAGAATTTAACGCAAGTTCAAGTAGAAGATCAGTACTCATAATAGCGGAAATCCACTCCACTATTAGAGGTGAGGCGTATCTGATTAAAATTCATAACCGCTGCGTTGTCCGGGGTTGAAAGTTGAAATTAATTTACCTACCTACCCTTCACTGTTACTCACCTGTTCGACAGCAGTCAGATAAAAGATAAAATATGAAGATATTCACTAATGATAATTTAATTACGATGATGTAAAAAAATTGAGGAAAAAGTTTCCTCAATTTTTTTACACACTCAAAGGTTGTATCGTTGTTATATTGTTTATTCTTTAGCTATTGGTGTTTAATTGTATCTGTACAAATTCGTAACCTGTGTTAAGGTGGGGGTAAAACAAGGTTCTTATTTCACATCATTCATAGTTTCAAGTGAACAGAGTACTGAAGTATTGTTCTACCAAGCAAGTTTTGAGCGGTGTGAGCTGGAATTTTAATTTGAGTCTAAATAAACTAAAAAATCAAGATTTTCTTTTCATTTCCAATTGATTGATTCGCAATTTTTTGTGGAAATACAACAAATAGTAAAAAATCAAGTAATTTTCATAAGATACGTCAATCTTTCCTTTTCTGATATATCTACTTCTCTCCTTTCAGGAATAAATTTTATTACAGACCTATAACTAGTATTTTAATTTGGGCAACAAAAATATAAATAATATAAACATCGAACCAAAAAACAAGAATATAAACATCTAAGAGATGTAAATACATGACAGGCGGTAAGGTAAGAAAATTGGTGGTTTAGGACACGAAAAACAAGAATTGATTTAAAATCGTAACACCGAACTAATCAAGATGCGGGGCGCGTGATTTATTTCGCGTCAAAGTTGAAATTAATTCGCAACAACGCGCTCCAAGACATTTCTCGTGTCGGCGATGCAAACTTACGGTAACAAAGCTACATTTTGAACTGTTAAATTGATATTTGGTGTAATTGTAACAGAATGTGCAGTTAAATATTAAATCTTAAAAATAATGACAAATTTAATAGAAAAGTTTGAAAAATAGGGATTTTAAACCCATTAAATTTTAAAGGTGGTAAAATTAAAAAAAAATCAGCCCTTTTACAATTGTTACTTTATCAAAGCTATTTAAGAAGAATTATCGTACAACCATTTTAATATCAATTTAGTAAGTTTAAAGAATATGTTTTATTACATGTAATGAATCATTTTATCTCGTTAGATTTAACTGCACTTTAAGATCAAAGTTATGCTTACTATTCCAATGAATAATTCTCATAAATCAGTCCCCACTTTAGGTTACTAAAGTTAGTGCAAACAAAAAGCGAATCGTAGGCGTAGCTATTATTAATACATTTTTAAAGATAAGTACCAATTACGTAAACTTCAGACATTCTTATTACTAATTCTAAATTTGCTACTAATGGACACAGTCCTTGTCTCAGAACGATAAGGGTTTGTGCGATATAATTTAATATTTATGGCTTTAAGGTAATCTGACCTACAACGTTACTAATTTACTACTACTACTAATTACGTACTACGTACAATTTTTTTGTGCGTGTTTACATGCTTTATGGATTCGATACTGTACACAAGTTCAAATCTAATCGTAACCTTTTCTCATGGCTGTCTATGTGCATGGACCAACGACAAAAACTTCGACAACGTTCGACAAAACTCGAAATTACTCGACAATTTGGTAGATCACATGCGTCATAGATTTGATACCATACAAAAGTTCAAATCTAATCGTAACCTTTTCTCATCGCTGTCTATGTGCATGAACCAACGACAGAAACTTTGACAACGTTCGACAAAACTCGAGAATGCTCGACAATTCGGCAGCTCGGAAGCTCGACAGCTCAACACAGGGCGAGTCGACAACTCAACACGGGTCCTCGGATGCCGACATTCCAAACAATTTCGCGTCTGTGCGTTATATTGACTCGAACGGAAATGGCTGGGTATGGTGTCAAAGGGAACTTGCATAGTTTAGTCTGTCAAACTTGCTCTCACTTAGTTGTACAATGAACGTCTTTTATTGTGAAATTTTCAATCTTACCAGTATTTCTCTGTTTCTACTGCATATTTATTTCTTCTATTTTATCTTTGTTATTTTTGTTACACTACTCGACAACTAAAATTTAAAAAATGATTGTTTAGATAAATATTAGCTGATATGTTTAAACTATAAGATCATAAGGATAGGTAATGATACCTACTTATGATCAAAACATACTGAACATACTGAACATTTAAAGTGGAATACTTAGAAAAATGTTTTCTTTCCATATCATACTTTTACATTATATTTTTACTTTTAATAAGAATTTTAGAGTGTATGCTGTTAATAAACTCTTTTAAAGATTATATTTTTATAAATTTGTAAATCGAATCATTCTGTATAATTACGTCTATGTCTACAATACATGTCGTGTAAAACTACTAATAAAAAGCGTTTGATTCAACTCTAAATCAAAAACCAATTCTAAAACATTGCAAAAGTATAGAAACAGCCTATTAGCGTAACATGAATTCGGCAGAGTTAGTTGGGGGTCGAATTATGAATCTCAATATTACGGAGCGGCCGCCTGAACTCAATCGAATATTTATGAGCGAACATTTACAGCTGATAAAACTTCGCTAGTTCGCTCTAATAAGCGGATGTTTTCTGTTTTTAAAGGATCTTTCTGGATAATATTTACGTTTCGTGTCGCGTTAATTTTAAGTAAATAGAAAAGGTTAGCGATTACAGTGTATCTATAACTCGTAAAACATTTAGAAATTGATTGTTATTAATTTATAAGCGATGAGTTTAAAATCATATTCTACACGAGTTTACGTATATACTGTTTTACTTCAACATAACATAACTATCTGCGTGTCTACATAGTTAAGAAATAATAAAAATTGGGCAAGTGTGAGTCACATTCGCATACAAACGGTTCCGTATGTAAAATAATAAACAAAGTTTTAAACTCTTTAAGCATTTAGGTTTTATCCCTCTCCGCTCTTCTCAAATCGAACCACATCAACTTAAAAGATCAATTAAATCAGCGGTGGCACTACAGATAAACTACAACTTCTACCTTTTAAATTTATGTTACATCGTAGGAAAACTAAGGTTATCAAATAACTAGCCCGTTTTGGGTCTGTAGACTTAAATACTTAAAGTATGAGCTTAACCTAAAGTGATGGTTGTTTTGAGTAAAGTACCTCGCAAGCATGTAGGACCCAAGCCAACCCTCGTAATTTGCATAGTAATACTGGTCTTGGATATTGTGATAGAAATGGTACGGTGGCGTAAATGTAGTTTAAAGTGGGCCTAGATATTACCATTTTTACTTTACTACCTAATTTTGAATATTTGGGGTGTGCCTCGGCTTTGAACCTCAGATCGCCTGAGTGGCCGATTCATAATTAAAACATTTCATACATTGATACATATATGAAAACACCTAAAAAACAAAACTATTTACAAAATCAAAATTTTGAGAACTTCCCGACCGGGAATTGATCCCAAAAAATTCTGGATGGCGATCCATCAAACTGACGACCACTTTGTCAAGCTAATTTTATTGTTCATTCGTATGTACGTGATCATGATATGCATATAAACATGAAATACTTAAATTGTCCAGGGCGTGTTGAACTCGCTCCCAGAGGGATCCGTACCAACAAATATTTATTATTATTTATTAAGACTTGGTAATAGGGATCCGTTTTTAAACCGTTGGATGGAACCCTAAAAACTACGAGAACTACAGTAACAGTTTTAAACCCCAGCATTACAGAACGTCACGTGCGGACATAACGTCGGTCTTAAATGATTATTGCTAAGAAAATGGTCCTTTCCAAACCACTGACACCTTGAATGTATCCCGTTGAGGTGGAAGAATCCTAGATATAGGGAAATGGAGACGACGACTGGAGAAGAGAAGTATAATGACATATTTTTTGGGTTATTATATGAATTTGCAGCAGCTGATGAACATAGCATTCTATTGTGAGTTGGTACATCATGAAATTGCTTTTGGCTTGGAAGAAATTCATTGCATTTGGCAAGAATCCCCTATGCACCTAACATAAATGTATATTTTAAGAAAATAATAAATGTTTTGATTAGTGAGTTATTCAGTATATTTTACATTTAATTAAATTAGTATTTTATTTAAAACCAATATAATTGCTTTCTAAACTTTTAGTGTAGTATTTTCTGTACTTTGGATGCATACAAATATAAAAACGAAACAAAGATACACACATATAGAACGAAAATATACGAACCTAAAACAAATTGAAATCTATCCAATAATTCAATTGCCCCTCTCAGTGTTGCCAACTCCAAAAATCACAAGTCGCTAGACTCGACACGATAAGTCGCTAGAAGTTGCTAAAGGAATTAGGAATTTAATGACGAAAAAAAAAGGTCGCTCGATTCTAATATGTCAATTACTTCACCGGAACTTCAAAATTTGACTAAGGCAAATAACAAAACAAGGCCATTTAGACTAATTAGGGATTAAAATTTATTAAAATCCGGCCTTTAAACCCCTATTTTTGTACTCCAAAAAATTTTTTTTGTCATAAGCCACTATCAAAAGTCGTCAATTCTAGCGACAAAGTCGCTAAATTGACAACCCTCCCCTCCTTTCTAAACTTAATGCTGTCTGTTCATATCATAATGTCACGATCACTTCCAGTTTCCAGCTTACCTTAACTCACGTGTCCAAGAGTTAAGCAATCGTCACGTTGCAAACAGAATACGAGCCTTTATGTAAATGGCAGACAATACCGGTTTATTGCGATAACCGAAGATATTGCACAATTCAGCGACACTTATTACCTCTGTGTGTAATAAACAATTTTATGTTTTACTAGCTGAACCCCGCGGTTTCACCCGCGTTTAAAAAGTAAAATAGAATACATATTTGAACATAAATGTCAGCTATCCAGTGAAAGTCCCGTCAAAATCCGTCTAGCCGTTTAGAAGATTAGCTCAGCCAAACAGACAGACAGACAGACAGACAGAAAGACAAAATTTTTTTTAATTACATTTTTGTTATAGGTATCGTGTATACTATCATATGCATTGAGTAAAAAAAATATATTTTAAAATCACAAACAGACACTTCAATTTTATTTATTTGTATAGATTCCCGGCTCTTTGTTACTGGCAGACTAGGAATATATGTGCGACGTATTTTATGGGCGACTTATATTTAATAAACTTGGCATAGGCTGTAACAGAATAGGGTTACTGAGTTGAATCGTATTACCTTATGATATTTTGGCACTCATATACAACACAAAAATTAAACTGATTTTTGCCAGTAGCGGTCACCCATCAATCTACTGACCGCGCCCGACATTGCTTAACTTTGTAGATCGGTTAAGTTCTACGCAATTCGCAGTTTATGCGCGCTGTCATAATAGCTTAATCAGTTACATATCGTTATTATTAAACTATAACGCAAGTCAGGTACTCGACGTAAACACACGTACCTGCTAACACGATTAGCGTCCCCGTCACCCCTCGCCACCCTTACGCTAATAACGAACTCACCAGTCGCAATCCCATGTATCTATATTAGAATAGATCTATGGGTTATCAAATGCGATTAGTCTATGGATGCCACTTGAAATTAATATTTCGAATGAATATATAAGCTTAAATAAAATAGGAGGCAATCCGACTGTTAGTAAGTTGTTAGACAAAAGACTTCTATAAATAAACCTTTTTTTTTCCTTCCACTTGAGTCTTCCGGCGCCTTGCTCCAACGCGCCCAATTCCAGGGGAGCATAGCACTCGCCGCACCATCTGGTGCACGACGGTATGCGGCCACACATACCGCCGTCCTTCCCGGGGTCACTGGCTGGACGGT
>DWPV01002649.1:0-16757 GCA_018251915.1 Urbanus proteus proteus
CAAGGTAATCATTCCTTTGGCAAGGAATTAAGTAAGCAAAGTATTTTATATCGCATGCACACTTAGCTTGCTTTATTTTATAACATCTATATGTAATTTAGAAGAGCAATTAATTGGTAATACATAATACCACTGGTCAAATAACCAATGTCAACGGGCGAACGTTTTATTTTTTTAAAGCCTTTCTTTAGAAACTAGCAAGCTAATCATCATTCCTTTTGCAAAGACTTAAGTAAGCAAAATATTGTATATCGAATACAGTCTGAGTAGGTATTATTACACAAATGTAATTTTGAAAAGTAATTAATTGGTAATAATACTAACAGTTCCAACCTCAATGAGAGAAATTTTAGTTTTTAAGCCTTTCTTTAGAAACTGCCTAAATAATCAATTCTATGCACATAATTAAATAAGCAAAATATTT
Organism: Urbanus proteus proteus; assembly: GCA_018251915.1. Lineage (NCBI taxonomy): Eukaryota > Metazoa > Arthropoda > Insecta > Lepidoptera > Hesperiidae > Urbanus > Urbanus proteus. The sequence continues at coordinate 425 of DWPV01002649.1, forward strand.
CACATCGATTGCATACTATGTATTATTCAACATTTTTTTTTTACGAATGAAATGTAATTTAAAAAAGCAATTAATTGGTAACAGTATTAACAACTAACAATTCCAATAACGAATCTCAACGAACCGACCTTTTAGTTTTAATGCTTTTCCGAAGAAACTATTTATTCTGTGCATAGGCACAGAATTAAATAAACAAAATATTTTATATGCAATGCACACTTATTTTTTATTATTAGGTACACCTATTTGTAATGTAAAATAGATATGTAGATGGGTGAGGTAAATTCGCTTGTTAACTATTTATGAAACTAGTCGATTTCTAATGAATATTTGAAATATTTAAACGGTGTATAATTGTATATGAATAGAGATTTGCGGTTAGTGTATAAAGTTGCGAACAGATTATTGAATAAATACGAGTATATTAAGATACATATTTTAAATATTAAATCACTTTAATAAATATTAATGTTTTATGGTTAGGTACGACGTTACGAAAACGGCTCTAACTTTGATAAGTTCACAAGTAACACATAGTCGAAATAACTCTCTCATTACGGAAACAACTCCGACAAGTAAATATAATACTTATCAATTAAGTTAAAAGTTAATAACATTCGAAAAGTCATTTTTATTTGTGCGGAAATATATTTACCTACAGGGAAATACTTTAACGATATCTAATATAATGTATTTAAGATGAGCCGTCTTAATATTAGATTAGTGCATTAGCGTTAATTAATATTGATATGAAGAGTTATTAGTGGCGAAGAGCTGAATATACAGTCCAAAAAAAAGCTCTTGCTGAGTCTGTAGAGTTGGCATTAGTGGCAAAGAAAATAAGTGGAGTCCCAGAAAATGTGGGTTTTGGACTTTTGGTGTGCGTATTTTATAAGCGGAAATTCGGCTACGTGCTACGCAGTGATCCCCATTTTGTTACGCGCTACGCCAATTCATAAAGATAAAGGTCGAGACATGTACTTACTTAGGTGCAAGTACATGTCCCTCAATCTTGAAGTAGTGTTTTCTGTACATGAACTTTTATATACATATTCTGAATTTAATTTAATTTATTTATTCTAAAAAAATTCAAATATATTTTTAAATTATTTATAGATTAGTGACGTATTTTTATGCAAGATTTTTATGCAAGTTCTATATAAAACCAATTAGGAATTGTTAGTTAAATTATTTGTACATTATTACAAAATAAATTGAGTTAATAAAATCAACCTTCTTCGTTTTATATCAGTACTAGATTCTATTTGTGTCTTCGTGTGTTTGTTTGCTTCTAAGTAGGTGGTCGTATTACATGGCCTATTAAAGTAAAATAGATTGCATAAAACCCCCAGCATGAAAACTACACGGTGGTCATGGTGGTCGGGTAAATGATAAAGGAGTTTAACGATTTCGCATACATCGTATACACCAATTATATTTTTTATACTTGAATAGACATAGACAGTCCAATGTTTCTTTTTTTCTTTTTTATGAAAAGATTTATTTTTGTCGTTTGCCCATATTTATAATCAAAATTCAACGAATCTTTACTTGACCTCAAGTATGGTTATTATCTTATGTGATTTTATTACAAATTTCCATTGCTACCATCAGTTGGACTGCATTGTCTGCTACTTCTATATTTTAAAAAAACGCCAACAAGAACCTATTAACGATAGTTATTGTCGTAACTTCGACGCGTTCTAGTATAAATACATTTATGGAAAATTTTAGCTGTAATGTTTAAAAACGTATCCGACATCGAGTCCCTTACGGTGAAAGTAGATTGTTATCGAGAGCATGTGAGGCAAACAAAGCGAGGATCAGATCTGCCACTTTTTAATTATATGACATTATCAATATTATAATAGTGATATGATGTACCTACTTTAACAATTTCTTTATAATATAAATAATGTTTATAATAAGTTTAATATACAACTTTTACCGGATTTCTGAATAAAATCAATTTTATAATAATAGAACGTTGTTGAAATTGTAATAGAAATATTCGTACACGTACGTAATGTGTAAAGGGATAAAGATATAAAATAGTACACTATATATATAAATAATTTCCAAGCAGTGAGTGGATTTCATAATTTTTTTGCTAGTTTTGGTAGTATTCATAATTTTTTTGCTCATTTGTTAAATGTAATGTAACATTGAATTGAAATAACTAATGATAGTTTGACAACAAAATCAATGTAATTTCATCTTCTTTGTTTAAATGTTTAAAGGGTATTAGTTTAATCAGTGTATAATAACAAACAAGTACGACAACTCGGGTAATGGAAAGCGGTAAGCGCAGCGCAGACAATTACAGGTCACCTCGAACGAAAACATTTTCCGTCAGAGATTGATTACGGGTGCGTAACCACCCCTGAGGGCATGTGCTGTTTCTAATTACACTGGTTCCTATTGCCTTTCAATTCGTAATTTCATGTTTGAACAGTTGACAGAAACTGTACATCTAAAGATATAAGTTAAAATGTCTTTGTATAAATTAAATACAGATTATCACTGTAATTGTGTTAACTCTGTGTTTATGTTTTATGCACATTGCTTAAATGTTTGTTATACCTATTTATCTGTTGTTTGTTGTTTTTTAACACCGATTTCTGTCTTATTTGACTTGTTACGTAGACGATTCTAGATTTGTGCGAATAACACCTTTGTATTGATAATTCTTCATTGTATATGTATACGAACGAGAATGATCCATCCGTCGATCTGCACCTATATCAGACATTGACATATACATATTATACCTAGATGAAATTGGGCAGGTAGATATTTTACGGACTGTCATGTAGACCAGCGTTGTAACATTAAGTACAATAGTTCCTAATAAGTTAATCTTCTGCATTTCATTAAAATTTGAAGCGCAAACTATAAAACCCTACACGTAGGTGGAGCCGTGCAAGGATTCTTGTTTCTAAGTGAACTAGCTTCGCCCGCGAATCTGCGTATAAAGTAGACGCCTATTGAAATGGTGGCGGCAACAAAAAAGTTTATATCTTAAACATTCATCTACAGGCACTGAATATATTATCTAATGAATATGTCTTGCCAAGTTTCTGGTGCTATAAATTCCTATTGTGTTATATTGGTTGACTTACAACGGTTAAAAATTCAAATCTGTAATGTATTACAGAATCGTGTTTTTTTTTTTTTTATAAAATGACAGTATTGAATATTTTTTGAGTTTCGTAGCGGGCTATGCTTTTATGATTAAAATGTGTAGAAGTCACTAGTATGTTAATTCATAACTTAGATAAAATGGATTATATTAATATTTTACCCATCTGCACATGTTTATATGTATGCGTTTGAGGTGATGATGATGATGATGGTCAAATTGTTTTTATTTAGTCCTCAAAAAGCAACGTATTTATGACAAACGTCCTGTAATACTACTATCATATTTGAAATTAATTTGAGATTTTCATCTAGGTAGGCACTAGTGATATCAAATAACAAAAACACCTATTCTCTGCGATATTTTTAATTTGTTTAGGCACTATGAAGCGTGACAATTTACATAGTTTTAACCACATAGACTGGACATCGAGACTAATCTGTTAGCAGAATAACTCGTATTGAGAAATTCCATACATACGGCTCGACCGATGCATCTGAGGAATTTTTATTACCCATATTACTTGGAATTTCATGTCCTTTACTAAACCTATCATCGTACGTTAAGAACATTAAGTCATTATATTATCAAGTTTGTAAAGATTAAACTGGTTACAGCCAAGTCAACTATTAAAACAGTTCATTAAAATATTTAATAGTAGCATAACTCCCCTTACAATGTTATCATGTGCTGGCAAGTTTCGTTGCAATACACGTAAGACAAATTTCAATGGTGGAAAACCTAACGGACACTAAATGGGCCACTTCAGTGCCCAGTTCAATATTTTATGCAAAAGTAATAAAGTAATGTAAAGAAAAAACCAGTTTAATTTGTGCATGCTTGGAATATTTTGAGAGAACCGCGGTCGATGGCCGCCGCGCCGCGTCCCTGCGCAGGCTAATGCTACACATATTATGCGAGTAACACTTAATTATTCATTACATACACAACCTTATCAGTTTATCTGATAGTAGAACATGGAGGCTTTTACATGATTTGTCTTTCGGTGCTCTCATCAATTGATTGGGCAACGTGTCTTTATACGTATCGTGTGAGATCAGAAAGACTTTATATTGATAACTGCCTAATTTGCTTTATAGAAATTAGTAACTAGTAAAGTCGTTTTGATACACCATACATTCTAGTTTCTAGCCAAGAACGATGGAAATTCGAAGAAAACTCTCATGCAATTCTACTTCTTCATCGTCAGCGATTACTTTGGTAACGAAAGCTCACCTACCTACTGATTCATTCGTAGCTTTTTGTCTCAAGGGAATGCGAGTCGTCAGACTTTGGTCTGGCTGTAGGACCAACAGCGCGGGGGGCCCGTACCTCGCCCTTTTGTTTTTATACCCGTGCAAGAATGCAAAACAATTATAATTCCCTCAGGGATAAGTCGCCGCGCGCTCGGGAATCGAGCGCACGTAATCGCAAACGATTCTCGTTCTTCTCGTATCTTATTCGAATTGCGGTTTGGAAAAATTTATGCTTAATTGGATTAAGCTGGATCGGTACGGAGAGCGCAGCAATATCTCGTTTAGTGGATGAGAGTCGGTTTTAGTAAACAGGGAGTGGTCAGGGCGGTGGACGGCCGAGAGGGACGCGGCGAACACTCAGAGGCACCGACTCTGGCCAATCCATTTACGTTAATTACGCCGAGATGGGGATAAATCGGCGTCCAGCCGTCCACCGCCGAGTTACGAGCGAACCGACTATAAAATAAATTATACCCACTTCGTTCGCCTCCACTCAGTTTTTTGTTGCCTTCCACGAGGAAAAAAAACAAAAGCAAAACCTCGAGAGGACGAAATACGAGGCAAAGACAAAGCTTAAATTTATCTACTGATAATATAGACGTAGGGCGGCGGGCACGGCAGACGCTCAGTTGCCGGGTGGCCGCCAAATTATACAGGCGGGCATTCCTGCGGCCGAGCAAAAACATGATATATCGCCGCCTTGTGACGAAATATTTGAAATTTGGAGACCCGACACACTCTAAATGGAATTTACTTGAAATATTATCTCTGACATTCCTGGTGAACGACTTTATAAGAGCGCGCATGAAACATACCACGGCATACCTAGCTAACTTAACAAATACCAATATTTTATTGGTGTTAAGTCTTGTTTCTATTAATAATTTTTGCCGTACCTATAAGTCCACATTATTTAGGTGTATTTTCAATTGGTCTCTAAGATAATATATAACACTGATGATTTTATGTAATGTAGAGCACCTTAATGAACTAAGGAATAAGGTTCTATACTGAATTATCATGATCGTTGTAACTAAACTAAATGCTATGCAATCTACATCAAGAATGATATCGTTATTATTGATACACGTTTGTGCGGATGGCACAATTTGATGTTCAGACAGCCCAAAAACGAATTACGTAGAGCTGAAAAATAACGCCTAAAATGTTTGCATGCAGGTACATAGTTACCTGCATGTAACACCTTAAGAGATTCTTATAATTATTATTCATACATCCATATGAGATAATCTGATATATTATGATTATTTTTTATAATATTGAAGTAGCAAGCAAGCATATAGTTCACCTGATGTGAGGGTTTACTGTCGTCTATGTACTTTTGTAAGCAACTTTATAGTGAACTGGGGCTCTATCGGAAATCAATCACAGATGCATTCGTGCTCCTTAGGTGTAATGGTCGTAAAGATGTAATGTCACAAGTTGCACCGATTAATGTTATCATTTTTTACCTTCTTATATTGCATTATTTACCTTTTAAAATATTCATATGAAAAAAAAGTGTCGGTTTCCTGTCTTATTTCAGATCTAGATCGGTGAACATTTAATGTCAAGTGATGGATATGTATATGTTATATAAAAATCTGTAGAGAGTATAGTATACTATTATAGTTATTAATAAAGACATCGTGTGATATCCTTATTCTATGTGATATCATATATATAAATATGTAGATATGTATATGAAATCACTCATCGCATCAACACTTAAAGTGTATCAAATCGATCAATAACAAAAAAAAAACTATATTTAAGAAAAATCAATGCAAAACCCATAGGAATTCTTAATTGTTATGTTTAATACATTCTACCAATAATAGTAAATATACTTTCGTAATAGTAAATAGTACTTTCAAGTAATTAAGAAATTTTCTAAATATAATCGTTATAATTTTCGGAAAATAGGTAGTGAACAAACATGCAGTCCTCCTGGTGGTAAGTGACCACTACACCGACACCTGATAATAAGCTCAGATGAATTAAGAATCTTACTTAAGATCGGCCACAGGTGCGTTGCTTCCCCTATGTGTACCTTATAAAACTTCCAAACCAGAACACAGCAGCGCTTGACACTGATAATAATACTAGGCAGGGGAAGGTTTGGTGTTTTTTGTTTGAACCTAAATGTGATCTTTATAAACAATTACATTGCATATTTTTAGTACGTCGTCGGAATTCTGCATTTCATCTTGAAGGTGGTATAATATTTTACAGTCAGATTTCGGAAGTCACGCCTGTTTGTGTCTACATTTTTTATTTTTATATAGTATCTCTACATCGCCACACTTTTTAAGCTAGTACACAGTAACTTTACAACGCTGGTATAATGCATACTAAATTTGTAAAATATGTACCTGAATATGGATACGGACAATAACTACGTAGTGATAGATCAGAGGATAGTTTGTAGGAAATGAAGGCGGCTGTTCGCCTTTGCTTACCCTAAAAGGTTATAGACTTGAATACCTAATATGACTTGTAAATGATGATGATTACAATTTGAATCACTTGTATTCATTACGAAATAAATCAGTAGTATTGCATCTAATTGCATACTAAACATTACTTTAAAATTAAATTTAAAATTTTACTGAATTGAATATGTTTTTGACTTTAAAATATGACGTAATTTTGTTGTAGTATAAGTTCATTAAATGTAATAGAGCCAACATAATAATTAAAAAGAACCAGTGCAATTTTAATTAAAAATCTTTCTATTTAAAAACGCGATTAAATTTTTTTTTAGTTTACCTTGCTACCTATTTTATTAATAAAAGTCTTAATTTTTAATCTCATATTACGTTTCCTGCATAAATAAGTATACCTATTAAATATATTAATTTTACTGATACACTTACTTCAATACTTGTAATTAATTGTAAGAAACACAATTTTGGTTTGGTTGGTTCTTATCATCAAATAATGCATTTTTTTTCATGGACATTAAATAGATTATACATGTAATTGTGATTTACTTGATTAGTTAAAACCAAAAATATTTCAAAGGGAAGTAAATTATAATCATTTTTGTTTAATTAAATCTTTTATTATATCATTATCGTTTCAATAAAATAATAATTACACGAGTATATACACAGATAGATTATGTACAATTTTCGAGGCCACTACTATATGTACATTGGGTCCACGATCTAGCACTAAGTCCGCACCAGGCTGGAAATGCCTTCGTCATCGGCAGCCACAGCCTACCACCATCATATCTTGATAGTTTTTAAGCACCACATTGTTCACTTCATCCATATACAACATAGATATGGAAGACAGTTGCGTGGGAACACAACACGCTTTAGGCACTGCCGCGGGATTCACTGAGTTTACTAAAGTCTGCACAATTGCGTGGTTCGTACCATTGAGATGGTCTGCGAGAGGAAAAGGGCAGTCACCTTGACAATAGTACGCGTCATAACCGTGAGGAGCGACGATCCAATCGCTCCAGCCTACATCAGCGAAGTCGACGAACAGAGGTCGACGCTGGCAAATTTCTCGCGCCTCCTTGCGACGATGGTGCGCTCTGTGACCTTTCCTCGACGCCCGCTTGTTGCGAGTCAGCAAGGTCTCGCCGCGTTCTCGGGCGGCTCTCGCCCGCGAGTCTTCAGTATACAGCATAAGCAACGGTTGCGCCGCATGCCACTCTTCGTCTTCTTCCGTCGTACGTCTTCGCACTCTAACGTGTGGTAAACGCGCATCGGAACTATTTAAACCCTCCTCTAAGACTCGCACCAGGAGTCCATGATTGTTTTTTGGTTCTAGCAACCACCTCCGGGCCGCACCTAAGGCGTCTGCAGACACCGTACTCTCGGCGGGTCGTAATGGCACAGAATCGAGTAACCTCAATATGGGCTCGGTGCGCCCTCGTCGACCGGGCTGAACTACGTCGTACAGGAGCAGTCTCTGGAAGCCCGTGGCTCCCTTGGAGCGCTGGAACGTTATGTCGGCTCCTCGGGCGATTTCGTCGCTGGGTATGCCGCTTATATTGAAGAAGAGTCGAAACCGGTGTTCTCCGGGAAAGCGATCGTCGAGTTCGGTGGGTGTGTGGTGGAAGGATCGGGCCGTGTTGGCCGCGGCCGCGGGGAAGGCGGCCCGCGCGTCGTACAGCATTCGCATGGCGCGGGGCACGGGCGGCGGCGGCCGGGAGCGCGGCGGGGGCCGGCGCGGCAGGCCCAGCAGCGCCAGCAGCTGCTTCTCGGCCGCGACGCGCGTGGCCTCGTCCAGCCCCGCGGCCGCACAGAGCGCCACCAACGCGCACACCACCGCGCACGCGCACGCCCCACGCATAATTCTCCTCGACCCACCTGTAACCATGGAAAAATTGCATGTTAAAAATGAAAATTCTTTTAACTACTCGTATAATGTATGCTAGGATCTTTGGACTTTAACAAACTTTGGAATCGACGGGATTGTGTTTCCAGAATAGTAAGTACGTTTCAAATTACCAGTTATTCAACAAAGGTTAACATTGTGTGAGACCGGTAGTCGGTTTATCTTGCCATTTCTAATAAATGCAACGTCATATTGTAATGTACGCGTGGGCCTATAATGCAAATGCATATTGTATAATCATGTTTAATGACTATAATGACCATACGTATCAGGATAATAAAAAAAGGATTTGATATAGGTTAGACATATTATCGTTACATTATAGATAAACGATATAATCTCGCTTTACCATATATGTAGTATTATATGTATATTAATTGTGGCGCTTGCGTACAACAATATACCTAATAAATAAGTGCATAACAATGTACCTAATTGTCCATCGTTAAATCATCATGATAATACAGAGTATGAGATGTTATCTACTGATAGTTTGTCTCACTTAATAATAACCGTTCAGATATATTATGTAGATATAAACTCAGAAAACAGATATTTATCTACATAGAGAATTGTCATATATGAATTTTAAATGCAGATAAATTAATTTCAATTATTTTTTGTACATTTTGTTTATTGGTCCAACATCTACTAATATAACTACCTAACCTAACTACTAATATAAATAAACTTTTAAAATGAACTGAAACACTTACTAAGGTTCAATTCATCACTGCTACTAAAACTATTTTTTATCATAATCACTATTATTATTATTGTTACAACTTAGTCTTCAGGGGTACCAAAGCATCTGTGGCCAACATCAGGTAAGACTTGTCTTGTCCATGGGCAGCAGTGGCCACTTACCGTTAGGTGGACTACATGCTCCTTTACCAATTTTATTTTATTAAAATATATATAAAAATTGTAAACATTGTATTTGTAATTGTGTTCGTAAACAATAAAAAACATAACGTGTTAGCGATATAGATGTTTTTATCACTAAACGCGCTGTCACATTCAAAGTTAAAAGTGATTTTATGTAATAAAAGTGAAAACGAGTAGTTTAAGTGATGCTCAGCGTTCACTGCTAGACTTCACCGAATAGAACTATTCTAATTGATGTTGAACAAGTTCAAATAACTAACTATTTAACTAAGGACTAAGTCTAAAACCAAATAAGTAAGTAAGTATATCTCTCTTAATACATCCTGTAGACCTGATTTAGATTTGTGATGTCACCGGAACACAAAGTTATTCGTTATTCCTTTCAAATTTAATTACATAAATAAAAAAATATATAGAAAAAATATCACTCGATACGTTTTTTCTTTATTTATAAGTGCATGCTTACTAAAAATAACGTCAACAAAAAATATTTAACACAAACATTTTTGACGTGTAGTGTCACAAGTAGTATTGTTTACTAATAATACATAGAAATATAGTAACTATGTTTTTTTTAGTCTAATCTAGTCTTACCTAGGTACTTGATTAAATAGAATCACATAGATACCTATGTGTAATCGTTAAATACTTAAAACATTTTAACGTAATGACCAGATGTAAACACATTAATTATATACAACAGGGTTCTAAAGTAGGTACCTTACTTTAGAACCCTGTTCTATTTGGAGATAGACACAATTGTCCATGGACGTCACTGACCACAAATCCGATTAAAGTTTGACCCTTTTGCTACTTCCATTGCATAAAAAGTATATTTTATTGTTGATTTCCTTCTTGTTTATTTGTCGTTGCATATAAATACGTTATTTGTATTCATATATCAATTCGTATTCATCGTGTATCTACGTGTAGGATATGCAAATTATATTATTTTATTTACAAAATATAAGGCTAGAGCTCAAAAAACGAATAACATTAGCATTATTACAATTACTTATCTTTAATTAATAACTTGGCAGTTGATAACTAACTTTGTAAAATACTATTAAAATCATATGAATTTACAAAGTATTAATGTATAAAAATCATAACAAAATCTTAAAGATTCTTAATAAGTAACGGAGTAACTTTTTGTAGTCTAATTTAATTCCTACCTAACGCATATTAGACGAGATTCATAAAAACTTAGTCATTAATCTTTATATTACTAGAGCCTTGACCTAAATACGTGAACCTAATTCAAACTTCTATGATTGGTTCAAAACTTACATGAGATTCAAACCTATGCGTGTTCTAAAAGAATACAAAATTACAAGCTGTATGCATATGATATTGAACAAGATATATGAAAGTGGAATACTTTGCACGGGTAAACATACATTACGTTTCGAATCGAACACAAACACTCACAATCAACCGCACATTTAACTAAAAGTACTTTCCAAATGCCTTAAGTAAAAGACATCAACGAGATGCGTTTAACGTCGCTTCCATGACAGCAGTTACGTCTCTATCTTGTAACCTATCAACTACGAGTGCTACAAATACTGTTTACGTTCAGGAAAAGATTACTACTTGTTGTGACTGAAATTGCCCGCTTTCAAACGGATGATGGATACTTTAAAAACGCTCCGTCCCAATTACGACCTAGGTAGAGACGGTAGAGTATTTGTTGTTATTACGCTCGCAATGTTTTGATCGCCGTAGCACGGACGACCGGATCATGGCGTACGTATTTCAAAAATAATGCGGTCAAACCAGCCGCAGGCGCGACCGCTTGACTCTCTCACTCACCCGAAATTTTAACGCATCCAACGTCGATAGTCACACAAAATCCGCAATCCGTGATATCTCCGCGAGTACGAAGCGCACGGAGTCAACGCTTCGGGAATAAATGGAATCGCACTCGTTCACGATCGAACCGATGGCACATAACAACAGAGCGGGCCGGTAACATCACTGGCGCGTGTTTGCGCGCGGGAGCGATTGCGCGCGCGGCGTGCGTGTGCGTCGTAGGGAGCGGCGGTGACGCGCATGACGTGCTCGCGGCGCGGTGCCCGCGGCCGGAATGAGCGACGGCTCCAGACGCGGCGGCGTCGCTGCGGGCGTGCCGGCCCCGCCCCGCGCCTCCCCCGGCCCCCGCCCCGCCCTGCGCCCTCCTGCCGCACCCACACCCACCACCGAACAGCCCTTCCTACCCCTCACACCATTTCCCTCAGCTTACACCACCCGAAAATCTCTAACCGCATCGCTCTAGGTCTCTACACTGTCTAATCTCTACTTCATATTACTTTGAGGCGAAACATTTTTCCGTTAAAGTAATTTGAATACGTACCAATTAAATGGATGAGTATACGAATAAACGTCATTTACAAATAAGAGAACAAAAATACATCAATTTTAATGTATTTATAAGGTAGTATTCCAATGTACTCTACATGTTGTTGAAAATTTATTCAAGGGCTTGGTAAGTAATTGAACTAAATTCATGTCCAAAAATGGAAATTAAGGATAGAAATTTTTATGGTATCATTCACACGCTCTCCATTGTTAGTATGTAAGACGAATCGACTCTCTTTGTGTAATATATTTTGGTCAGTTTAGAAAAATAAAATTACGACTCTCCTTCGATTGACCCAATGAGTACCTACTAGGTATTTGTTTAGTTTGATAAAACAATGTTATACATATTAAATGTATGCATTATACATATATAATGCACGTATCAGTATTAAATTTAAAGTTTGTACGAATGTTGTTAGGTCTGAAAGAACGCGAACGTTAAGAAATCAAACGTAACCATTTTAAGTAAGTAGGTACTAGTATAATAATCCGATTGTAGAGTATTGTAAAAATAATTAATATTTCATGTCACCTCATTTACCTTATTTTTTATTTTTTAGTATATTAATAATTTATTTATTACTTAAATTTTAACTTGAAATTTATGTACGAATGTCACGACGACAACCTACTGTCCGGTTAAAAATATCTACAACTGATAAAAATGTGCCATAACTTCCTGATCTTTGATATCAATGAAAATATTTAGTTAGTATCAATGAAAATATTTACATTTTTTAGTTTTCAGGTACAATTATTACAAATCATGCAAATAATTCGTTTTGTTTAATTGTAGAGCTAAAACACATATATTATGTATATTGCAACATACGTATAGTTTTTGTTTTTATATGTAGAACTTTAAAAAATAAAAAAGTACAATTTTCTTTCAACGAGCACCTACGAAACCAGAACGCTACTAGAAATATAATTAAGTTCCTTGAAACGTTTTCCAGTAATACGGTTAATATTTGAAGTTTAATTGTGCGTAATGTGTATTTGTAGTTTTTGATTTATTTACGTACATTAACGCCAAAAATAGTAAAATATTAAACTGATAAATATTTTAAAATAATGCAGTCTTAATATTTTTTACATTATAAAATTAAGTTAAATTAAAATATTTAAAATAAATATCTTAATGTTTGTAGATTCGAATATAAAATAATGAATATTCTTACCGTTAATATTTAAAAATACTGCAAGCCACTGATAGATTGCACTGCACAATTTTTAAGTGTTTAGTGTCAGATTTATTTAAATTTTTACAAGTCCTCGAAAATTCAATAAAAATACCAAAAGGCAATTTTCTTGAACGCACTTGTGACGCACCTGTCTCAAGAACTACTGAACGCACTTTAAGAAAATATTTCGGACGTGTTTCTACTAGCTAGACAATACGGCCCCACGTAAAAATCATCTTGATCAAAAGGAGTGGGGGCAGGGTGTCGAACGGTGGAATAATAAGTTGATTTTCAATCCTTGTCACTTACGACTACTGTCCTTTTCTGTCATTTTCCTCGCCTCTGATTTTCATTCCATCTTGTTACCGCACCGATTCATTGAAGCCTCTATGACGTATTTTATTTATCTATACGCTGATAATTAATGTATGTTGCATAAACGGAACGTGTGAATTCAAAAGAGCGTATATAAATTTAATTATTTTATAATGTAGATAAAGACAATTAATATTTATTTTTCATATTTTATTTCATTTCTAATCAATTTATGTAACCTGATGAATGTTGTTTTAGATTTAATATTATTTATATGTAGAAAATATTTAACATAAAGATAATAAAAGTACTAAAAATAGAAATTTTAATACTACGACACAGTATTTTACTATTCAAAGTGTTTTAGAATACTCTTTTGAAAATCTTAAAATTTATATTACTTACTCAAAGTAAATTAAATTTGAATCCAAATCCCGTCCAAAAACCTTTAACATTAAGCTAGAACCCGGACCACGACTCTACACGCATTTAGCTTAGATTTTATTAGAATTGTCGTTCAAACCGAATTCTATAAAAAATGAACGTTGAATAAAAAATGTTTAATTGAGATTAACACATTTATTTAAGTGGATATATAATAAAAGTAAAATAATTTTCCTCCCAACTCTATCACTCATTATATCAATAATTATATCAATTTAGTAAGGATTACATTTCAGTAAATAAAAATATAATTTAGATTAGAATCATTGACATAAACATATGATAAAATTAATAAGTATAATTAGATGTAACTGATATATTTTGCACTAATCCAATGTTTAATTATTTAATTATTCTACATGTATCATTCCGAAAACGTCCATAGATCAGTATACAATCCGTAATTTAATAGAACTCATGTGAAGCCAAAAAGATGAAATTAAAAAGTTGAGTACCGTTATGTAAATAAGTAGTAGTAACTAGTAGTTATCTATTGTTTATTATTGGCAAAAAGTCTTTGTCTTACAAAACTATTTTAACGTGCTCAAGTTTTTAAATTCAATTATACAAAGTACCTAAGTCTTTTCACAAGGTATTCTTTTGTGATGTGTTTTGTTGCTAAATCCAGAAGTAACCGTGTGACCTGGCGAAAACAAACATATTCAAGGAACTAGTTAAAGGTAGCGGCCATTAACACTAAAATTTAAATCCACATAATACTGTTACTTGTCGGCGTTTTTGTTTTCGCACCAAAAAGTATTAGTCATACGTCCATTCTGTCGATGCTTAAGATAAAGGAGCTCTAAAGCCGTCTTTATCGGAAATGTAGTTTCTTTAATACCCTTGTAGTTACTCCTTTCACGTAGGAAAGATAAGTGCAGTAGCTAATTGTTATCATATTCCTCACCTGCGCTCATTAGATCAAAAGTTTTGACAATAGAGAGATGAATAAAATAAATACCACAGAGAAAAATGTTACCTACATACACATCGAGCGCTCACACGATGAGTGTATCCGTTAACAATGATTGAAAGTTTCGATCAGGTGCTTCGAGATTTTATTTTGATTACATCCGACGACGCACGTGCCAGAAACAGCTGTGCGTCTTAAAACTGTGCCATGTTTCTACTAGTAGAGAAATAACGCCGGATAGACACTGCTAACCTTTGCATAATAACTTCCAAATTACGTAAAGAATAAAGTTTTAAGAGTTTGGAGGGCATTTTTAAGCTTTATTTGCCGTACCCTTTTTAGCTTTTAGCTACGTAATTCTTAGTTTTGAAAAAGATTTTGATTCATGTAAATCTATTGGATAACCATTTTCACTATGAACTTTAGTGAAAACGTTTAACAATGTGCTTTTATGATACACTCTAAACATAATCTACATTCTGCATTCTAAAAAATATTCTTACTAGTATAAAAAATAGTTCCTATTATAATTGTTATAAGGATTGGTACTCGTATATTGTTTTAACCTACTTAGTGAAACCCGATACCACACTAATATGAAATCACTATGACTCTATATTTATAAGTAGGTATGTTTATTGTTATCTAATCCAAATTAATAATATTTTACTTAATGGCCAGTACCTCAGCCTATTCATAAATCGTATGATTATTATGAATATATATGTAGTTACGGCCTTCCATGAATACACAAAATTAATACTTTACTTTATAAGAAGATGCATTTTTTGGCAAAAAAAAACCTCATTAGAGAAGACATAAGTCCAGCAAAGGACCTGGAATAATTAATTGATGGAAGCTAGTTAGAATCACAAATTATAACATGAGTTATAAAATCGTAAGTGCATAAAAGAAAAAGACAAACTTTTCTGTAAGTTAGTCTTTCTTACTAAAATATTGAAACTTAGGGTTCCGAAGTTACCTATAACATAGCAACGGTTAATTTTAGCTACCTATAGAAATTAAATTGTAAACATAAGCAATATATTAAAACGTAAAAAGATATGAAATAATAAAAGTATTATACTTAAAATATATCTAGATATTCTATGAATCGATTTATAAGTATTTAGTAGACACAACTCTTTAATACTTAGGTATTGCAATAAAATCTCTGAACTTATTTTGATTTTAATTAGATGCAAATAATTAATTAAAGTATTTTCCGAATAGCAAAAAAATAATACAATAAGAGTGTACAAGAAAATAGTAAATACGACGATGAATTTGCCAAATACCTATATTTTTATAAAAAAAATATTATGGTAAAACATAATATTTTTTATTTACAACTTTTACGTGGGACATTAAATATGCATAGTAACATCAGAATAATAACGCAATGTAAGATAATTAAGTAAAATAAAAAAGAATCACTTCGTACATGACTATTTTTAGATAACCA
>DWPV01002650.1:0-16752 GCA_018251915.1 Urbanus proteus proteus
AACTAATCACGCTACGGAATCGTTAAAAACTGTAACAGGTCATTATGAAACAACTGCATAAAATAATACAGTAACTACAGTCAGTTACCAAGCGATATATCAGGAATTAATGAAGTTACTTATTTCCACGGCCACTTGTAAAAAATTTTGATTTACTTGCGCAAGTGTTGATGATTTTTTTTATATAGTTAATATAAATAACAAACGTAGCAAAGAAGTTATAGGTACTTCTACGTGGTTAAGCTGAAATTACACCACCAATATCTACTCCTATTTTAGCCTTAACACGAAGGTTTATTAATGCTTTATCGGTGGTGCCGTTTTGGTTTGTGGATGTTCCATATTGAAGGATATTTCAGTTGTGTTTCAACTAAGTTCACAGTGGCTGTGACGTATCTGTGATCTCAGATGGAACTCCAGTTTATGGAGATGGTCACAGATAGTAATGTGTTACAGTAATAATAAGTGGATAAACAAATTATTTCTGGCGGACTGCATGCTGCTCTATTAAAAAAAACACTATTCAAACTAGACCATAACATCCAAGAGATAGAGAAAATTAAACATAAATAGCTACATAATTATGTATTTTAACAACCTGTCTTGAGTAGGTATACGGTCTCCCTAATGGGTTTACTATTATTTAATCAACACTTAAATAAAATTATGTAAAGTCTGATTCATATATTTTACAATGTAAATGAACCGATGATTGACCCGGTTAGGTTTCGCATTGAGATCAATTAGATCATGAGCATAATTAGGTGTCTTGTTTAATATGCGAAACTTAGTCCTTACAATGAGTACCTACTTTAATGATAACATAAAAAGAAAAGGCTATTATTGCCTAAGTTATGTAGGTAGGATGATTCAAACTTTGAATAAGCAAATTTGTAAATTTTTCGGGTAGAATAACATAAAAATTGATGCATCCATTTATGAGCTACGAGCTACAGAGATAAAACTAAAACTTAAAACAACTTCTTTTTCGTCGGAGGTTAAAAACGCATTTGTAGGTTTTTATGTTAGACATAATAGACATTATAGTAATTATCACACTAAACACTACATTTTAAATATATCGAGACACACAAAACATAATTATCTCGTACAATAAATGAGATAACTACAAAGTCAAAGCGAAGTAAGTGTACAAATTGAATGACAGACGAATAAATCATGCTGGTGATTTAGCTAGCAAAATGCTTAGAATTCTCAAAAGGCCAACGGGTTCCACATAAAGCCGGCTGTCGCAACAGTATCTACCGTTAATTTAATTGTCTATGGATTAAATATTAAAATTCATAGGTATTATAAACTAGCTAAACCTCGCGGTAATACCCGTGTTAAAGAAATAAAAAGGCATACATATTAACAAAATCTCGTTATTTGCAACATTTTTATTGTTGCTCCACTCCTATTAGCCATAACGTAATGTTATACATCCTAAAACCTTCCTAAATAAATGGACTCTTTAATACAATAATATTTTTTCAATTCGTACCAGTAGTTCCTGAGATTACCGCGGTCAACCAAACAAACAGAGTGTAGAATATAGATTATGTAACCGATTATTCAGTGATACGCACAGGTAGGTCTAGAGGTGTTGGCCTCAATGTTTTTGCATATATTTAACATAATTTACATATTGTTCATTCTAGATATTGGATATCGAGTTTAGGTCTTTTATGACTTTAATCGAGGTCGGCGATTTGATTTTCAAGTGTGAAGATCGCATCTTTTTAATACTTATTCCCTATTTTTACGCGACTGCGTCATAAGGATGATGTTTTTCGAGCTTATGTATGTAGTGAAGTATATATTGCATATTATGTATTATGTATGCATGAATGTATGTAATTTCTTTATTACCCTGTAGCCCAAACGGCTTGAAGGATATTAACATATGAATTATCATTGGTTTAGTCTCAATTTTCATAGGGACATGGGCTACATATTTTTTCAATACAGCGCATGAACACTAAAATAAATAAGAGGAAGGTACGATTTTCTTTCAATCATGGTAATATGGTATCAAAGTCAATTCATTTTAAGCCGTCGAGTTTTTTGTATTAAGATAGCTCATATTTATATTATTACTAGATTTTTCTTTACGGGTTTGTCCGTTACCCTCCAACTGTCGGGGAGATCCATCAAGTGTGACATTAGGGAAGTAACGCCTCCACGAGACCTTTTGTTATGTCACATATTTATCGCAGAATATACTCGTAGTCTCGTGGGAACTTGTTTTTTATAGCAGTCGTAATGTATGTTAAAGTTTTTGCGGTTAATCGTAATAATTTCAGGTTTTATAAAAATATGTGGAACAGAAACGTAACAAAGTTTCGATTTTGATACAGTTAACTAAACGTAAGTAGTTAACTACAGTTAAGAAATTATAGAGAGAACTTTTTGCACTCATAGTCCCAATATCTTATTTATCCTTGTAAGTAGAAACCTAGCTTCGTGTAATTTCTTGTGAAATGGATAGGTACACTAATACGTACAGTCTCAGAAACATAAGATCTATCTGCCTGGGAATAAACCCGAATCCTTTGCGTGTCAAATTCGTACGATGACCGTTCCGCCACACAAGTCGATCGACTTAAGACTACGTTCTCATTAACACTTTATCTCTCATTAATTTATTGTTTTTGCAGACCTCAGTGCTTCATTGACGTCACATCTTCATTGATATCTTTCATTGACATTGACAAAATATTATTACCTACTTCGAAACATCAGCGCTTGGATTCGAACTCTGACCTCAAGAATGAGATGACGTTTACGCCACTAAGCTTTCAAATAGAACGTAAAGCTAACGAACCTATAACACAGTTTGTTAAACGAGTTAACTTGTTACACTTAGCTTACATTCTACTATAGATGCTATGTGTATTACGGTTCACGGTTCACGTTTTAGTGGACAGTGAACCAGGGAACACAAATTTTATAGTTATTACGGTTATGGCTGTATTCTGTGCACCGTGGTATCGACCTCCAAGTAGTGTATAAAATTTTACGAGTTTTACTGACAGCTCATACTGAGAGTAGGATGTTAAATGGAATATTATCATATTTAGTAACGTTTGTTTACTAATAACATAGCATGATTGATAAAAGTCTATAAGTAGGTAACTAGTTAATACACGCACAGTTCCTTTGCTTACAAAAATATTAAATAAAATGAAACCTGTTAAAATATATGTGTATATTCGGCTAATGTGACTTAAATTATATAAATTCATATTAATTAACCATGACGTTTAAAGTATGTATCTATCCATAAAGTAGACTGAATTATTTTATAACCATTTTTACAGAATATTATAACTAATCAAAATGTAATAAAATATAATACCTAAATTCTACATGCATTCCTATGTATACCTATGAAAATAACGGTTAATCTGCTATATTTATTGCGTTATAACTATTAGGCTGGTAGGTAACTATATGGATACGATATGTATACCTACGATACGATATAAAACTATATTTGCAAACAACCTACTAGCGGTAACCTATTAGCTTAGCCACGAGCCAAACAGAACAGAACAGGTGACCATACACAAACACACCCCATTAACGATAAAGGTGTAACAGTTTCCAGTAGCCAGATGCTCCATTTATCCCATTACATCTTCCGTTCGAAGACAGATGTTTCAACGTACGTGGACTAATTTCATGCGGGGTGGAATGCCCCCGACCGTGTAAGCATTATTTAATTGCAACTTTATTAAGGTTTTTTAATTATGTAATTGCAAACGGGCATGCGGGACGGCTAATGGTAAGTTCGTCGCCTTATATCTGAAAATATCCCCAATAGGTAAGTTTGTGTGCCATCACAAGATACATCGATTTCAATCTCTCATACTGAAACATCGATTGGCGATGTTTCGAACATCGATACGTCGTCGTTTTATCGATAATTAATTATCGATTAACCAATGCAACCGTAACAGTTGAATGGTAGACACTGTGGACTCTAAGGTCTATAGGGCTACTATCGTAAGTACCAAGATAAAACTCCCCTTGTTAATGCTGTCACTACCCTGCCTTTCAAAGCAGAAATAGACTCACAATTATTTGAGAAAAAAACACATCGTAATAGGAATTGTACCGCACGTCAAATGCTTGTTTTGCAATAATTAATTTATGTTTTTTACTCAATTAATTTTGTAATAGAATAGCAATTGATATTTACGTTTTCTATTATATCCTACACCGCATCATATTAAAAGGAATAACAGTAACAATTTTGAGTGTTTAGTAGATATACTTATATTTAGGTAGATGCTTAAAAAACCTACTACCTAAATCCACTTATGAAATTAAGGTGAGCAAATATACTTAGTAAAGTAATACTTATTTACATGAAACAATTGCACGATTTACATAAACTATTCCAAAGTTACAAAAGGTACGATCGGTTTACACAACAAATTGTTCGAGCCGGGCCTCGAACGCGTGACCCGATCCCAATAACAACGCGCAATGTTAACCCAATTGTTGTGTTTACTATTCTATTATTAGTGTTGTTATTGCTAATGATTCGTTAATTACTTTAGGGTTAAATACATCACATAATTCTATTGGGTAATCATTATTAATGTGCGCGCTAATAGTATTGGTGGTAATCATTTATTATACAAGTGATTTGTTTGTACTTAATGATATTGATTATCATGTAATACAAGAACGTTGCCAAGCGTGTGAGTGTATGTATGTGTTATAAATTGACCATTTCATT
The DNA here is from genome assembly GCA_018251915.1 of Urbanus proteus proteus. Taxonomy (NCBI): domain Eukaryota; kingdom Metazoa; phylum Arthropoda; class Insecta; order Lepidoptera; family Hesperiidae; genus Urbanus; species Urbanus proteus. The sequence goes on from DWPV01002650.1 coordinate 4,754, forward strand.
TGATAGTGTTTGTACTAGTTACCTACTCATATAAATTTTGTACTAAATTGCACTAGTTAAATGATGTTAATTGAATATTTATTAACTAACTTTAGAAGCTGTATCTATCTATATATCTCTGTTAGTGATTTTCCTCAAATCAAAGAAATATCGAAAAATTGGTTAAGATAAGAAATATTATCGAATAGTATATACTATTTGGAAGTTTTTCATTTGATTTTTTCAAATTTAATTAGGTATGCAGGATTAGTTTTTGAACAAAACGAAGTAAGTTAAAATTTAAATTACTTACAAAATAATGGCAATACCTACTTGTTGTAATAAAAATATTTTGGTTGTGAACATACCACTTACTCTACCACTGCACGGCCCTGTGGATACCAACATGAATCATTTATTCATTGTTATAACATTATAACCACTACACTATCTGTATGACGGTATAGATGTATTTAAATACCATGTGCCATTCAACTCAGCTCAATGTCATGATAACGACCAATTTGCCAATACATAGGTTTGTTTTGTAAGGTGAATGCTTACATGAGCTTTTCTAACCAATGCATAAGCACGCATAGACAACTAGATAGGTACTCTTACGTTATATTTTTATCATGAAAGGACCTTCGGAAGAATTCAAGGCTGTTAAGAAAACTAAAAATAAATGAAAACCATTTTTTATCGCCGTTGATACTATTTTTTTTTAAGATTGATGTAGTTAACTGGGTGAATTTACTGCATGCTCGCAGTTTACACATCGATGTCTGAAACCCACTGCCTATATCAGGGGTTTATGCGTAGTCAATTACAGATAGATTGCTACTCATAAGAAACTAAATGTGTTCAATGTTGGTCCATATTCTTTTGGACTGGATACATCTATAGGTAACTGCGATTTATCTCAGGTAGAATTTCTGATCAATTTGGAATTACTATCAGATTTGTATGAGCGGCACTTCCTACATATTGCTGGAGGTTTTTTTTAAGTTTTTTTTTTGGATTCCGTTTCTGTATCATTTGAATTTCAGAAGAAAATTAGTTTAAAATTATATTACTATGATGACTACTTACTTTATATTGTCGATAGCTATTTTGTAACGTCTACAAAAATGCCAAGTCTGTTAGTTACCTAGTTTTGAAAACGCGAAAGTTTTTTCGACAAAAAAGTGTATGAATAGTTATTAAAAAGTAAATTAGGTGGGAATTTATTTAATAACATTCAATATTATTTATTATAGAAACTGCGAAACAATTTAATTTGGAGCATTTAAGACCTTGTCGGTAAAGTAAAATATTCATAAATTCATATTTTATTGTTTAAACTTTAAATAGTTACTTATTTACGATCTAATTTAAATTTAAAAATACTTGATTAGCCCAGACAAAGAATTTATTTTGTTTTGAAATAGATTAAAAGTGAAACAGCTCTTTGCACCCAGTATGAACCTAATCTGGCTTCTAAATTCTGCTTTATGTTATTCGCTGATGTGCCTACTTAACTATTCTGAATGAAAGGATGCGGTGAGGAAGAAAGTAGGATTGACGAGGCATATTTCTAGTACATCAGGTAGAAGTCTTCTCCATTCGGTTTATCAATGTGCAATAGAAAACACTTCAAACACAAAAAAGTAATCTGCTTCAACACGTGTCAAAGGTTACTTGTATGAGGCATTCCACCTTAGTTCCGACTTCTAATACAATATGTGAAATCTCATTTGTCACTATTACACGAAAAGGAAGTATGTTACACAAATTAAGCTGAAAAAACTTGATTACTTATCGCCACTTCCCGCCAAATGACTTTTATTTTTAATCTGTCCTGCGTTTTATTTTTCAGTTGTTTTGACAGTAAGGTGAACGACCATACAGCCAACTTTCAGTACTAAATTGTTAGGCTAATTAGTTTTGTGGTTAGTCATGGCCCGACAAAAAAACAATGTGTCGGTGTTTTATTTACGTTTGATACCCACGTTTGAATGTCATTTGCATTAATTATGAATTAATTAGTAAGTCGCTATTAATACTATAATAAAGGCTGTTCTTGTTTATGGTCTGTTTAGAAATGAAGATTAAAAATTATTACAGTTACGAAACCTACTTAACCTACATAAAATTTACGAATCGAATACTTAACACGAAGTTTATTTATCAAATCAAAACATTCCTACTCAATTAATCGTAACCTACAGGCATAGCTTAATTAATGAGTTAAAAAATTTAAAAAACAATGGAGATAATTTACAAAGACCTACCTATACATCGTAATAAAAATAAACTGTAGTATTGCTAGCGAATTATCAAAACCTGTTTATAATAACAACGTGGATTAGATAACACAAGTACCTACCTGTCTACCTACATAATTGACTGTTAATGTAACAGTTAAAATAATGTAAATAAACAAAAAGGAGGTAAACATGCATATTCCTTATTGGGTAACTTCTAATAGGAAGGGTTTTACTTAACGAACCTGATATCCTAATGTTAGGGTCAGCCGGAGTAGGCACAGGGCCAGGAGTAAGTTCAGGTCGTAGTTTCCTTAAGCCAGCCACCACCCGCGGCGCCGGCGACTGCTCCCCCACAAGCATCGCCTGTCACCACAACATCGCACCACCAAACTTTTCACAAGAACACTTAATTTAACATCACATCCACAGAAAAACTGTCCAAAAACTTCAAAATCCCAAGCGACTGTGTCACTAATTTGTCAAAACAAACGGTTGTCAACTGTCAAATTATATTAATTCAAAATTGATTGTTCGTTATATTTCGCGCGAAACACATGTTGACGTTCGTAGCGAATCGTTTTTACCGACAACCAGCTAGCTCGCCAGCCAGCGTGTCAATGAATGAATGAAAAAGCAGCGAAGTTGATTTGTTCACCCCACCCCACTACTCTAGTACTACGGTCGTGTGTAATAAAAATACTATACCATAATAATACTGCAATCGTGGTAGTATCGCCATCTGTTGACGAGTAGCAGTAACTACCATATTATTATATTATACTAAAAGTAATAACTTGCTAAATAATATTGTTTTAAAACTGATCACTTTTGTCTTTTGATGAGAAATTAGCAAAGTATTGGTTATCTTACAATTTAAAGAAAAATATTTAGGTACAAATATATTATTATAAAAATATTAAAATGAAAACAGAGATAAGTCAAATTTAATAATGAAAATAGTCTTGAAAATAGTACTAGTATGTACAGTGACTTCTGTTGGTAAGTAGAAAAGTAACTTTAGCTGATGCTAATATATGTATTATATTTTATAAGAATTTGTTGTCGATTATACTTTTACAAGGCAAAATATAGAATATAATTTATTATATTACATACTGAATAATCCTATGACTAAAATGATATTTTTACAAATATATTTTTATTTCATAAACGTAGTGACATCTGGCGTTAATAACAAAACTATGCTGAAGTCTAAAATACCATGTAGTTCTAAAATTTTATAAGAGATGGCGTTAGTATAGCAATGTTTATTCCTCATACTAGATGGCACTACTATTCGTTTTGTTGGCCTGTTTTTAAAAGCCGCCATCTAACGTCTAAATGATTAACTATTTTAGTGTACACACTGAACACATTCCTGAAGCTACCAGTGTATTTAATTTTCTTTTATCGATAGATGGCAGGCTATGTATCATTTACAAATATTGTTAAAGGAACTTTAATATTAGTTGAATTTTCTCTACTTTTGTAGGTGTGACAATGAACTTGAAACCACTCTAAATGGTAATTTGGTATTATTGTAATAAGTCGTGTATTGAGTATTTATTAGAGTCAAGAGAATATTTATTAAATTTAATTTTGTCCGAATTTTAATACCTACTGGGTTACTGATTTTTTTTTTACTTTTCGCACATTCGAGTTAAAACTCAATCGTTAATAAAATAAATAATCACCCCATTTATTACTGTGCGTATTGTTACGAATTCTTCGAAAAAAGTTGTTACGATTTTTGTTCTTACGGTTTCTTAGAAGGATTTAAACTTTGTTGATTAACCAATATGAGTAACTTACACGCCGTATCACAAAAGCCTTGTCATTCTTATGATTATTTTATTTCTTTGAATAATTGGTATGGTAAAGCGAGGGAAAGTTAAAAACTTTTTGTTTATACTATTAAATTTTATTATTGTAGATTTAATACAAACATTAAAATCACACAAAATAAACAACACATAAGTATAGTAAAATGTTACACGTTTATTTTATACAATACAATTATATTTTTATCGATAGGTTGGTAATAGTAAATTGTGGTAAAACAACTCCACTAATCGTAAGAGATACAGTTTTGGAAGACCCTTATAATTTTATTTGATTATTCATAGGAAGACATCGAGATCAAATACATGGCACTTAAATAGTCCGAAAGCTACAAATTGTTAAGTATCTTCTTACAATGGTTCAATCTATCGTATACTTAATTAAATAAGGCACAAATGTAAACATAGTAACTTATGTAATAATATAATAACAATTAAAACAAATTAAAGCTTTGTCATGGAAGAATAAATATCACAATAATGAAGTGACGCACAAAAACTAGACATTACCAAGGGCGCCACTTGTTTACGTCTAACTCGTGTTCCGCTGGTGGTCCTTCTTGGAGTCGATCTTTTTTCTCCGCATAAAAAGCGTCGAGCTGACGTCTTGCCTCTTCTTGTTTTTTGTACTCCTGGTACTCGATCAATTTCCTTTTCTTTTTAGGTGGCAAGTTGCTGTAATCCATCGGCAATTCGCACTGTTCCGGAAGACTGGCGATCACCTCAGGCTTGCTCTCGGCGGGGGTCGCTTCTTCTTCTTTTACGGCGTGGTATGCAACAATGTTTTTAGGCGAGTGAACTGGTTCGGCGGCTACTTTAGCTGGTGATCTAACTTTTCTTAGATCTAACGTGTCGCTGCTAGTGGGGTAAGGCGCCGGCGAATATTGATATCCGTAATCATTCCTGTACATTTCTTCTCTGTGAATATATTTCTGTTCTTGCGGGAACTCTCCATGAATATTCATATCGACATTGCCGATATTCTCGTTGCCGCGTTTATCCATTATGTGCTGTCTTATCTTTTGTAGAATAACATCTTTTGCTTCAGCTGGAACTCTGTTAAAGTATGTACCGTTTCTGTGTCCACTATTCATATTATTATCCGGAACAGGGTGATGGATAGGGAGTTTATCGACAGTAGTTAGCAGACCACCAGGAGCATTTGGTTTGAGTGGTGCTCTTTGATTAGATCTGGCGTACGCCCATTGCTTCGAAGCGCTGTCGCCCGAGTACATGGAATCCTCAGCATCAGAGGACGAGCGCTCATGATCGCTATAGTAGTGTTGCCTGTCTGAGATAACAGAAGATGGAGACGTCGGAGGCGAAAAGGTGGGTCTCTCTGGAACTTGAATCGTGAGAGGTTGCGCCGTTATCAGTCTCGACAAGTGGCTGACCAGATTTTGACTAACTTTAGAGTCCAAATCCGGCACTGACATGATAAAACGGCACGCTTCGGCAGCGCACTGTCCAAATCCCGCTTGAAACTTCTTAGCCTCTACAACGGGGTCTTTCGGGCTGTGCAACTTAGTAAGATGATTTACCGTTAACTCAAGGATATCAGCCTTTTCCAGCTTGCTCAGGTTGTCGTCATCGATCTGTGGGCAAAGGAAAAAAATAAAGTCTAGAGCAGGTGCATGGCGAGTTTCTCACGTTACGCGAGGGTAAACGTCACATTAATATAACTGTACGGTGCATCGAGTAGATCCTCGTTTATTAATGGACCCGTACTTTTGTATTCCTGTTTCGCCGCCCTGCTCGCGGTATAAGTACCCGTAATAAACAGAAGGACGACCGGTCCGCGATAAAAATAAATGGCGTGTGAATGGAAGATGAATTACATTTAGGTATGATCAATAAATATGTTAGTTAAGTTTAATTATATTAAAAACACTTTAGTAGTACATACATGTAATTGACTCAATTAAAATACACATACACAAATAAATATACATAAATACGTGAATAAAGGTAGAAAAAGAGTTTTTGAAAGCCGGCTATGCTACGGTAACTTTTCTGGTGGTGCATATAACTAAAGACTATAACTACATTTCATCATGTAGCCTGTCTCTCTTATCATTAGGTATGGCTAATGGTAGACTTAAGTACAAAAAATAAGAAGATTGTCAATTTTTTGGAAACTTACCTCCAAAGCACCGACCATGAGATCCTTAAGTTCGTCTAAGCATCGGTTGATGCGCGCACGTCGCTTTCTTTCTAAGAGCGGCTTAGTGATTTTTTTGTACTTGGCTGTTTTCGACAAAGGAGCGGGGTCCGAAGACATTTTGAATAAACCTAAAGAAAAAATAAAACGTTAGAATAAATATCTAAATTTTGCGCACTATCAAAAAAATGACTTTAATATAAAAGTCAATAAAAGTGAAAATAATGAAATATTTAACAATAAATACGATGAAATCAAATTCTAAAACCATATAATAATGTTAAATTAAGAAAACAACGGTATTTCATTAAAAAAACAATCCAATAAAATTATACAACAACGCGTGACAAAAATACCTAAAACTGAACAAACAATATTAAAAAACAGCTACTGTATAAACGGTACTAACCTTACAGATCACTGACACAAACAAAACTGAACTGACTAAAGCTGTACGGGAGCTTAAAGCTCGACACGCGCGTCTTCGCCCGTGCCTCGGATGGTACTGCCTGAAAAAAGCCTTCGCCCTTCCCCTCCCATCCCGGTCCTACGCCCTTCCATTCATAGCATGCAAGCACGTGTGGCCAGGCGATCAAGTTTCGAACACGCGTAATGTACTTTCCCAAGGAATTAAGACTTTTTCTGTATTAAATATTCTCGATAACGCTGTTGACTCTTGTAATATTTTTTTAAGTAAACGTTGGTTTTAAAATACATAAAGTTCCATGGATTACCGTTTTTATTAACCCGATGATCGGACTCATTGATTTTATTAGCGTATTTTACATGTATAAGATAAGGTTTCGTATTTATGTTTAGTAGAACAATTATTTACAGTTATCACGCGGAACCGTGCATTTGAATAATGTTATGGAGTTTCCAAATGGTCACCACGTGGGCAAAGCCCTTTTTATGTCTAAAATCTCTTGCTTTTCGTTTCTTTACAACCGCCTCGTAAAATTTGAAACAAGAAGATTATTACCCGCCTTGAATTGTGCTTTATTGGTGTTAGAATAACAGAATATACCCGTTAAACCTACGTTTTAGAATTCGGTCTATACGACCTCTACTTTGTCGGCATGACGTAGACAAAAGATACCAATAAAAACTTAACTTAATAAATGGGCCGGACCCAAGTGGGACGCAAGCCAAATCACCCTTGCGGTAACTTTGGAACCAGGTAAAATTTGGCGCGAGCCGCTCTTTCAAATGTCTTTGAATCTTATATTTGGTTCTAACGTTTTAGAACCCTTATTAAATAATAAAATTACCGTTTAAAAGCTGTATAATTATCAACTTGGATGTCATATAAAGTTTGGCTTTTTGTTCCTTTTTCATAAAGGTATTCGCCGCTTTTGAGTTTCTTTAAAATCTAAATCTCCTAATGGCGTAGTATTGTTTTTATGTAATAGGTTCTAATGATCTGTTTAGATTTAACTGTTGTTCAGGTAGGTTTACTTCTTTGGAAATACGACAACAATAGTTAATTGTTGCCAAATGTTGTTTTAATTTTCGTTAATATTAGGTAATTAAATTATTAGGCACTTATAAGGTACGCGTAGGTAATTATTAGGTACTAATTACGTCATAGGTAGGTATACCAATTACTAATTAGTATATCTAACTATGACATACCTAATTAGTATACTTGCCTATGACATAATATGGCTTTAAAGTTAGAGAAATTGATAAAATTCTAGAGTCCACATTAAATGTAATCAAGCGTGTAATTAACTAATTACTTCAAAATTTTTTTCCAACCTTGTTTACACGATAGGCAAGCGTCATCTTCAGGATTCTATCGACTCAAATTTCTTCACACACATTACGCGTATAAAATCTCATGTTACTCGCATTACAAGGGAAAATAAACACCAGCATTCCTGAAGCGGCACGTCACATAACTGATCTTATCGGTGTGACTTCCTGAGATGATGCCTTCAACTTATTTGGTCTACAACAAAGTGCAAACACAGGACTAGACGTGGCTCCCAGACTAAACAAAGTAGGGTATACTTAGATAAGGGTTTGACATTCGATGGAAAGAATTGGAGAAATTGACGATTAGGTAGAATACTCATTAGACACGGAGCTTATGGAGATTAATTTTCTATATCTGCATAATTGTATAATGGTTTAAGTGAATCTATAGTCTAAGGCGCAGAGAATCTTAGCGTCGAGTTCTGGGAAGCGTCCCTTATTTTAATAATTTTTTGATAGAATACTTCATAGTTTGGTGATTCTACCCTTAAATGTATTTTTTATTGAACATGCACGCATTTTTATTACGAAAATCCGTTTTAAACTTTACAATTATGTTAGTTGTATCCTTAAATTAATCAACCGTAAATCAACCATTAGAATTAATTTAGAATTAATTGTTGCTTTTCCTACCAAAAAAGGAAATTCATTTAACTTTTTGTGAATTATTCTTTGCAGGCATTAATGACACTGACGCGTACAAAATAAACGTTCCCAATACTAACATTTTTGACAGGAAAGAAAATAAGGAAAGAACCTTTATTAAATTAAGTAACACTGAAATCGCTGGCGAGCAGAAACTTCGATACAACGGCGAATGTCAGCCGCAATCACTGCGTTTGTTTACAAAACAATCGGAAACCCGAACAGGTTAACCTCTGATATCTTCCAATCCAATAATTTATGTGATGGAAGCAAACGAAATCATATACAACAACTACTCATGTAAGTACATCTCTGTATCATACCTAAAGGATAGCCGTAACTGAAATTGATCAATGTAGCGTTGCTTTAAGGACTAAGATAAAACATTATTATGCTGTCTAGTATGTTCATTATACTACCAGAATATAGTAGCTCTATAATGCGGCTATATGTCCGGAATAGTCAGTGTCCCCTGTAATTACTTAAAATTGAGCTAAAAAAGTGATTGGAACCTTCGCGATTTGAATATCATACGTATCTCTGTCTAAGAACCATCCTTCTCTGGGTCACTTACTTTCAATTTAATTAAAATATAAGCTGGATTAGCGGTGGAAGATTAGTAATTGAAAACCCCAAGAGAAATCAAGATTTTTCCCCCAATGACCAATTGAATTTTAATCATCTGACACACCTCTGACTCATCCTGCGCGTGGGAGGTGAAACGATCGTCACTAATAGTGCCAGGTTTAAAGTGATTTAAATCGGGACAGAAGGTAAAGTAAATCGGGACTTTAGGTTGTAGATCTTGACAAACAAACATACCTAACATGTTTTTTTTTAAGGTTTAATTTAGGGCGTTTTGAAACTAACATCTCAAGGGAAAGAGCGATTAAATAGCGAAGATGCGAACTGTTTCTGTGAGATTCGTGATAAGGTCCGGTATTCTCATGTTTATTATTTTAATAATTATAGTTATTTATTAATACCTACCGATTAATCGAGACATTAATCATCCCGATCAGGTGCAAGTTGGGACGCATCCTTAGACCCCTAAAAAACGGGACGTTCCGCGCAAATCGGGACACCTGGTAACTCTAATCGTCACACACATCGACACACACATTTTAATAGATAAGGTATACATGTTTAACGGGTAAATACACTATGTCAACACTCACTAACGAGACACAGTAAAGATTTTAGTAGAGTCGTTTTTAAATAAAAAAAAATGTACCTAGATAACCTAGGGATTTTTATATGATCATAGTAGCAAACGAACATACAGTACATCTCATGGTAAGTGGTCACTGCCGCCCATGGATATCTGTAATCAACCCTAGATAAGACCAAGGTCCTACCTGAGATTGAACACAGATGCGTTGCTACCCTGAGGACTGAGCTTGAACGCCTCGAATAAGTAGATATGTTTCTCTCACCAACCTTCAGACCAGAACACAGCAGTGCTTAACACTGCTGTTATAAGGCAGAATCAGGCGTGGCGGTGGTGCCGCCGGAGACGAACCACATAAAGTTCTATCACCTTTAGACTACTTTGCTAAAATTAGTAAATAAACTTGCAGTCCACCTAAGTGGCCACTGCCGCCTATAATCTACTTTAGATAAGATTGTATTCCTAGTTAAAGCTAAGAATACAATCTACATTGCTGCTGGGAACTAAGTTGGAATGTCGTTTGTAAATTGTCTCTATCACCACACGATACTTAGTATCTGAGATGTTAGATAGCTCTCTTGAGCAACTCAAGCTCATAATTATTCATCTGCATAGGTACTTATAGCCGTCCTACTTTGTTCTTCTTTGTAACCTATAAACCACAGACATATCATCAATAGACGCATCTATCGTCATTACTTATAAATGTTGCTATTTTAATTGAATTGAAACATTGGAAGAAGTAGGTACTACTTAATATAAAAAGTTCCAACTTAGCCTTCTGGAGCATTAACATAGTAATTGTCTCTGTTTAGGCCGGTCATGCCGGTCTGACGCGCAGTGTGTCCCGGGTTCGATTTCCGGCTAGACGGATATCTGAATGATGAGTTTAGGGTTCTGTTATGGGTCTGGGTGTTTGTGTATTGGTCTTTGTGTGTTCATGGCACCAACGACACAGGAGAAAATTCTACTGAGGCTATATGTGAAGAAAGCGTCTTTTATAAGCGTCTGTTTAAATTTAGGACTTCTCTTCTGTTTAATGCAAATGTAGGTTTCCATGGACGCTAGAGTCTACTTACATTAATATTAGGTAGACCACCAGATCCTTATTGCAAAAACATCTCTAATCTAAAATAAAGCAGTTATTAAATAAGTTATCTTCTTGTTACTACGATGTTATTAATTACAAATACACACGCATTATAACAAATAATATATGCATACGCAATATTGTGGTTGACGTTCGTTAGCCAGTGACCGCAAAATGTCACTTAATACGCTTCTGCCTTTGCCGAGTGTACAATTAACAACATTGTAGAACCTACTCACTAGATTACTCACTTGCGTGTACAACCTTTAAATCGATAAGCGATTCGAGTCTGAGTATATAGTCTGGGTAATACATACGTTTGTCTATTATTAGTTTTATGTCTGAGATGATGGTTAAGTTGCGAGAAGAAAGTGGATAGTTACCTACTTATTTTTAGAGTTTATCACAAATACGCTGATAAAAGCATAGATAGGTGCATCGTATAAAGTCTCTTGATCGTGAAAAATTATCTGAAGTTAGGCGTCTTTGAGAATTTAATGGCTGGTAAGAAAAAAAATACAACATCGGTTTTACGTACGAACTTCAAAAACGCGTTCCCGATTGTATTTCTTAAGTAGCATTGTTAAAGGTTTTCAGAGACCTAACTATGGTAAGGAGTCACTAGGCTTCTCGCAGAAGTAGGAAATGATGAGGGTTGAGCAAATGCTCACCGGGGCAGAGAGCTCGAAAGGGTCATTGCGCCTGTAGGACTTCGGCAAGGATCCAATGGAGTTCCCAGAGTTCTACGCTATCGAGCGATGAGACCGGCCACCGCGGGGTTTTAGTGCGGTTAAAGTCCCACATTACCCGGCGTCGCTCCCAAGACGTCAAATACCTTTTGAAGATTTTCCCTTCCTCATCAAAAAGGTTTCTCGCAAAAGTGGGAAATTTAAAAAAAGAAATTTGACACAGGGATAAGATTTTCTCTACTGAAAACGATAGTTTTTACAAGAAGTTTTCTTTAAGTACGTATAAATCGTTTCACAGTATTTATTACATGCAATATTGCAAGAAATAATAAACAGTAATCCCAGTGTGGGGCTATGAGTGTAAAAAGCGCTTGCTCTTTCACATAAAAATGCATTCCTTTGATTAGGATGTG
>DWPV01002651.1:0-16751 GCA_018251915.1 Urbanus proteus proteus
CCAATTCGCACTTGGCCAGCGCGGTGGACTAAGGCCTAAAATCCCTCTCACTGAGAGGAGACCCGTGCCCAGCAGTGTGACAATAATGGGTTGATGATGATCTATTACGGACAAACAGAGTGACTTAGTAGGTTATTTTTGTTTTTGCCCCTTGTGTACGGAAGCCTAATAATAACATTTCATCTCGTACCTATTGTTATTTATTAGTATGTATTTATATCAGAACCACGAGCGTCGTCACCGCGGCGAGAAGCCGTTCATCTGCGAAGCGTGCGGCGCTAAGTTCCATGCGGCTTACTTACTGGCGCAACACCGACAGTCACACCGCACTGACAGAACGTACAAGGTATCAGTGGCCACCCATTTACTACCTTACATTTTTGTCTGCATTAGTATTTTTTATATAACACCAGCGACCCGCCCCGGCTTCGCACGGGTGCAATGCCCATATTAAATATATTACGGAGTAAACTGATGTTATCATTATCACTACATAGTATAAAACAAAGTCGCTTTCTCTGTCCCTATCCCTATCAGTCCCTATGTATGCTTAAATCTTTATCTTGTGGTTTGTTGGAACTCAATCCAACAAACCACAACTTCCCCCCAATCCTCACAAACTCTCATCTTTACAATTTTCAGTTCAGAGTCAGTTGCAGTTGGTAACGAGACATATGCATTTATTTTAATACTAGGTGATCACCGCGGTTTCACCAGCGTTTGAAAAGTAAATCAATAGACATGCGAGATTGACACGGCGATAAAAAAATGTATCCCACGGGAACCGCACACTTTCCCGGGATAAAAAGTTTATATGTTATTCCAGACTACTGTCTATGTCTGCACCAAATTTCATCCAGATCCATTTAGCCGTTCTTAAGTTATAGAGTAACAAACATCCATCCATACATCCATCCATCCTCACAAACTTTCAGCTTTATAATATTAGAAAGATGTATTTCTTAAATTAATATATATGCAAAATATAATATTGTTGGTAATACATATTATTAACATGATACTAAGAAATGATACTAAATGATACCTATTTCCGTAAACGATAGTTGCATTTATCATAACCGATATCACAAGTAGCATCGTATAGAACAGATGTGTCTACATACATTTTCCATTTTGAGGAAAGAGAACATCGTTTCCCAAACTTTATTATGCCGTGGATAGATTATTTTCGTGACTATATAGTACATTGGTGGCTCACCAGAAGTTTAAACTCCTAGTGCATATTTATGTAGGTATAATAAAAATACATTTAAATGTTCACGAAGCGTAAAAGTATTAACGAAAAAATATATAAAATTATAAACTAATCGAATTAACAATCTTGCACTTTGTCGGTTAAAAAAACAAAAAAAAATTTAAACAGTTTTTTTTTAAATTTAACTATGATTACTAATTTTAGTCGTCGATTGCTTATCGTTCGAGAGAATGCTTCGACCCGGCATTCGTGGTCCGGAACCGGGTATCAACCCACTATTTGGGAAACACTGAGTTAGAATATTAAACATCATATTTATAACTGGCACCGAGGCCAATAAATCTATATGTAGGGCGTCACATCGCTTATGCACGGATGGTACTCTTCCCTTGCGTCTAGCCATGCAATCGGCACAATTGTAGCAATTAATGTAGTTATAGAATTACACAACGCCTATTATCTTGCAACCAAGATACTCGTGATGATTCTTTTAGAGAATTGGTAAGTAAGGAAAAGTGAAGGGAGAAAAGAAAAGGAAGGAAAATGATATTTAACGTTATAGAAGTATCAGGCGAACATGCTGTCTACCTGATGATAAATGGTAACTGCCACCTATGAAAACCTGTAAATTAGTTTAACTACATGACACCTAGGCGATTTCGGCCACAGATCCATAAATACAAGTTGCAGTAAATTGAAATAATACTAACTAAATAAAATATATATACAATTTTAAGTAAGTTACATTATTGTCACCTTTAAAGTAGCAGAAAAATCCGAAAGACATCAGTCTTTCGGATTTTTCTTTCGGTATTAAGGGGATGATTGATATCAATCAATCATCCCCTTAATACCTTTTTTTTCGCCATCAATGTTTTAGACAGCATATGTTCGGCTTTTCATCAAATCAGTATATCGATTAGATTGATCATATCAACAAGTTACAGTACTACACAGTACACAGTTACAGTACTTGATTTAGTTATTTACAATGCAACAATCACTTTGTATTTTAATGAGCATATCCGTAAATATCATACAACGTTAAAACTATTGTTAGAACCACTTGGACTATTGTTTTAAACGATACATCATAAATATATATAGGTATCATATCGTTTCCCAAGGGATCGTAGTACTCTTCTGGTTAGATAACAAGTCCCTCAATAGGGAAAGGATTATTGATTTCCACTTATGCAAATCTTGTGGTGTAACGCTTTAAACTTGAAAGTAGGTCAAATAATTTATTGTTTATTTATTACGGCTATTATGTAGTAGATTTGTAAAGGAGAATTAATCACTTTAAACAACTTTTTAAGTAATTAAATATTTTTTTATCAGATTTACAGTTAACACTAAAATAGCACAGAAATAGTACCATAGTCCATACTACTATTTTTTAGATTATGTAACGTGTACAATAGTTCATACCACATTTTTTAGATAATGCAACGAGTACCATAGTTCACACTACTGAATTTTAGATAATGTAACATGTACCGCAGTTCTACTATTGATTTTTGAATAATGTTACGTGTACTATAGTTCATACTACTATTTTTTAGATTACGCAACGAGTACTATAGTTCACACTACTGAATTTTAGATAACGTAACATGTACCGAAGTTCTACTACTGATTTTTAAATAATGTTACGTGTACTATAGTTCATACTATTAATTTTTAGATAACGCAACGAGTACTATAGTTCACACTACTGAATTTTAGATAATGTAACATGTACCGTAGTTCATACTATTGATTTTTAGATAATGTAACGTATACGATAGTTCATACTGCTAATATTAGATAATGCAACGAGTACCATAGTTCACACTACTGAATTTTAGATAACGTGACATGTACCATAGTTCATACTAAGTTAATATTTACTACTAAGGATCCATCAACTGTTACCTAGGCATGCGCTGCAAGTAGTACAATTCTCCGAGTCACTTGCACTTTTCGAAGTAGTCGCCAATTTTTTTCCAACTACAAAGCACTTTGATTAAAAATCTAGTAGGAATTCTTAAAGAGGTATATGTATATAAAAAATCAGTTTCAAGGATAGCATAATGTTTCGAAACTTGACTTAAAACTTTGGAGATCCTATGAACAAATCCAAAGCGTGTACCCTTTTTTCGAAATTATAGCCGCTTTACAAATTAATTATCGCTTGATACAACGCTCGAGAAAATCCTCATAAATATAAAGAAATCTGAGACACATCCGAGAGTTCTGTTAAAAAGTTCTCCAAAAGTGTTTGAAGAGTACCAATTCCCACTTGGCCAGCATCGTGGACTACAGTTTAAGCCCCTCTTACTCTGAGAGCCGTGTCCAACAGTGGTAAAGTAATAGGTTGGCGGCAAACTCTGACCTACATTATACCATACCTACACGAGTTTGGAAAAATCGATAGAATCTCAATGAACAGCATTCATCTCTAATATCAAGATTTCAGGAGTGACCTATTTTTTCTATTCAATATGCGTATTTAAACGCAACCTTATAGTGCAGGAACAAGGTTGGTAATAGTCGATATTATGGTTCGACATGATTATGCCGATTGTTGATCTATTCGTTTTAATCTTCGTGATTTGTCGTATTTTTGTGAGACTTATGTAGAGACTTATGTAGTTCCAACCGGTTAAGGGTTCAGACTATGAGCGTGTCAGACGCATGTCGTGGCAGCCAAAAATGTTTATATTATACAATACGCCGTAGAACAAAAATACTATGATTGTATGCCACGATCTTTGTCTGACACGTTCAATGTCTGAAGATATAAACTAACCTTTAAAACAAATAATTTTCCCGGATTCCTAGACACATTTTGAACAGACGTAGAAAGCCGATGCTCAATTGAATTTTGGACGTAGGAGGTGATAGATTCCAAACGTATAAAAGTTGCCCACGAGCCGTCATAAACAATATCGTAATACTGTTTTACGTCCTTCGAAGCGTAAAAAGATAAAAACATTTCTGATAGTCTTGTTGTTTTCGTTTTCTTTTGCTTTTTTGTGGTACAAACATGATAGTTGGTACACTAGAGTGACTATTTTGAAGATACGGTAAGATTTTTGAAGATGCTCTTTTGTCTCTCCTAATGAACTGTAGGACATATGAGCAGAATGTCAGCAAATGTTGACCGGTTGAAAAATTCGGCAAATGTGACCATAACCATTTTCTCTTTCAGACCATGCTCTCTTAGTCAATATTGAGTCTTATTGAGTCTCATTATAAAACCTGACACATCATCGGGCCAGTAAAAGCCTGGAGACAACAAAGGCCAATAGTCGTTAACCAGTTACTGTTTCACGATTGGGCACTGATCTCTTGTCAGAGTGAGAAGAGTTAAGGCTACAATCCAAGCCAAGCTAAAGCCAAGTGCGGTCTTGCAAAATTCACGCATCGTTGAAAAAAAAAAATTAAGGAACTCCCAGACGAGTAGGTGCCTGCCTGGAATTTGACAATCGGCGTGTCTGAGCGGTCACCATACCGGTCTGATGCGTAATGGGTTCCGAATTCGATTCCCGGCCTGAATGATGAATTTAGATTTGTTTGGATTTAGACTTTTCTGGGTATGGGTGTATGTATTACTGTTCATAGTACTCACGACACAGGACAGAATCTTAGTCTTAGTGTGGGGTTATGAATGTAGAATGTGTGAATTCGAACTTCGGACCCTTACTTGAGGCCAACAGCAACTACATAATTCGCAAAATATATATTTCGTACTTATTTGCTTTTGTTGGGAGTTGGGACCAATATCTGCATGACTACAGAGCTGCGTAAAGTCGTATTGTAGGTACTTATTGTACTAAAATTCTAAAACCCTTACACAATAGGAGTGGCCGTCAATGATTCATCCACAATAAGCCAATATTGAGCACGAGATAAAAGTGAAAGGTGACCGACACACAATCCGTAGCGAAATACGAACTATTCCATTTGTCAATATAAAAAAAAACGATATTACAAAATTTTAATTGTAGCACTCGGGGTGACATTAAAAATAACATTAAATTGTTGCTAACCCCTTATTAATGAACTTCTGATCAAGGGTATTTATTTATACTTTATTGAAAACCTTAAGGTTACAAAGGGGAACTTAATGCCTAATGGCATTCTCTGCCAGTTAACCCTTGGCGATAGCGAAAGGTGAGCAGCCTATTGGTTGAATACCCCCTCTCAATCGAGGGGTCCGAGGTTGAAATCCCGGGCACGCATCTCTGATTCATGTGCGTATTAGAAATTAATTATCACTTGCTTTACGGTGAAGGAACACATCGTGAGGAAACCTGCACATCTGAGAGTTCTTGAAAAAAAGTTCTCAAAGATGTGTGAAGTCTACCAATTCGCACTTGGCCAGCGCGGTAGACTAAGGCCTAAACACTATGAGGGGAGACCTGTGCCCAGCAGTGGGACAATAATGGGTTGATGATGATGATAGCGAAAAGTTGAATTTCGTTTGAATGGTATCTAAGAGTAAGAATCGTTAAGTTTCCTTTACAGTTAAATCATAATTAATTTCTAATATCTTATAAATGTAAATAAATCGAGAGTGACTGGGATCTGAACCTCGGACCCCCAAGACTAAGACGCCGAGTTTAAATCATTCTATTAGTTATTACATTCATTACGCTATTCTTGTTATTACACTCATAGATCAAAGTTCATAACAGGTAGGTAACGTTAATTAACCTTAAGAAAAACAGTTATCTGTTCTAATCGGTCGATTATATTATTAACGTTTATTTACCTAACAATAATATGTAATTAGAAATGTTTTTAAGGTATAAAGCAAACCGTTTCATGCATAAATAATTAAGTTTTTTTTCTTGATCTTCCACGTTGCTAACGGCTCTGATGTCTCGTATATCGCGTCAGGACTACAATGGACTTTCCAGTATAACTTCGGCGAAAATGTAGTATACATTTAGGTAATGTAAAAATAGAAACTGCGCTTGCAATTAAATAACTTGTATTAAAATTGAAGTGTTAGTTAAATACAGTAACACACGCTACTGGGGAATCGAATGATGTGTGGAGATGAGGCTCGGATATTTAAATCATTTTATGACCTTCCATTTGGAGGCTGATAAGCATTCTAGAGAAAATTCTGTTTTGCACACACGTCTCTTTTCTAATCTTTTATTTCGCAATGTAAGGGCCATAAATTGTTATCTTTAAAAGTCAAGCGATCCGTTACGGTAGTAAAAAATATATTAAAAATATTATTAATGCGTATTTTAAGTGACAAAACCGTAGCAATCTTATCTATTCTCGGGAAAGGTAAAAATTAATCCGCTTTTAAATATGAGTCAGTCGCATAACGTATTGCCTACTTTATACATATACATGTCATATTAACATTACTTACAAGATTTGTATGTATATTGGATATGTCCTTAGCATATAACTAGATATATTAAATGTATATCTTGAGTAGTTTAAATTAATGTAATGTTATAATCCAATTTCTTTATAAGTACTTGGAGATGTATTTGGCAATTTTATTAATATTTGCAAATAATTGGAATATGACCTAAATTTGGCCAATCTAAAATAATACAAAGTAATATGTGTGATACATCTAATTACTATACTTACAGTTAGAAAACAATTATATCTCAATAATAATGTTTTCAAAAGTAAACGGAAAACAAAAAACTAAGTTAAAACATACTAATATTTAAAAAAATGATATCGAGTTAAAAGATTAAAAGACATCAACCATGTTGAACGCATATTTTAAATTACATTATGATAATATTAAGAAGGTTGTATTACGTATATGTACGAAAATTGTAAGGAAGCGTATATATGAACATTCATGATATATTTCCTAGCTCAATTTTATTAATACCTTGCGAAAGTAATAAATACTAATGTCTTAATTAGAGTCATAAATCTAATAAATATGAACTGACCATTACTTGGACAGACGTAAGACGTAAATTTAGTTAATTTGCATGAAAATTAATTAAATCAAAAAACCATCGTTGAAATTAAACAATTTAATTAAATTTATTTTAATTTTACCGTAATTTTCATCAAGGTTAATCAGGACAAAAACACGACAGTCCATTATGATTATAACATTACATTCGCTTTTGAAACATAGTTAAAATTCAAATATATCTTTGTTCATAAACAATGAACATATATGTTTTTTATCGATTATGATAACATGAAATATTAAACTTGGAATCTTAAATCGTGAAGAAGACAAAGTCCAAATAATGTTTTAGACATTTTGTTGTCTTTCTACTAGAGAAGCGCGAGGTACCCAAGCCATATCAGCAACTCATGTGTCCAAATCAAATCCACCAATGTGATTGATTGATATTTATTCCTTACCTCTAGGAGAAATTGGTTCGATAAAACTGTTTTTTATATGGAGGAACGCGGGCAAAGGATTATTACCGGTATAGAGTACCTATAGCATTTTCATAGAACATCTTTAATCTAGCACATCTTTAGTAGAAAACCACCCTAAAAAGGGTTAAATTTCGTGTATATGTGTGTTAATATTCGTGTAGCTAAGCTGCTAAAACATGTTTTTCGCAGTTATAGTAATGTTGTTGTACTCACCGAGCAAAGGGTAGTCTTTGAACGGTTCATTCTTTATGACCTCTATGCCTTCTCCGCCGCCAGTTTCGTTTTTGGAGACCTCCGCCACACAATACAGTTGAGCCACCTGGTACTGTTGACAAAAAAAAAAATACTAAATAAAAAAGTTAATTAACAATTCAGCTCCCGTATTATTGAATCCACAAATACAAAAAGTCGATGGATGAACTCGATTATTTTCAAAATAATGCTTATTTTTTTAAATAAAATTTCCGTTCGCGTAAATAAATAAAGATAGCTTATTGGAACTTTGTGGGTTTTATAGGATTTAGCTTGAAACGAGCATACTTAAACTTAACGACTGGAATTCTAAGGTAACAACAGGGATCAAGGGTTAAACGTGCCATCTGGAACACTAACTAAACCTTGCATGAAATTGTTGCTAGTAGCATTGCTTAACTTCGTAAGCCAATTGAAATATAAACAAACTGCAGGCTATGTCTCTTTACATAAAATATAACTGCATGCATCGAAAAATATTGTTATTTATTTAAATTGCGTCTTAACAGGAAAATTTTCGAATTATTTTAATTATAACATGAAATCTGAAGACGTTTTGCAAAAAATATGTTGTTGACTATGAACAAAATTGATAAAACGTAACAATAGTCTAGCGAAGCCGCATGGGGAGACTCTTTATTTCCGTCCTTCAACTTTGACAAGGTTTAGTAGAGTTTAGTAGTTGGCAGCGTAGGACAACAAGCATGTCACTTTGGTGCATGTGCGATCTCGCGGAGTGATCTTGACCTAGTCACATGTGGGGCGACTCCACGGACACAAAGCACAGTTCAGGGTTGACGGAGTCGAATATAGTCCAAGTTGAGTGTTACACGTTCGGCTAATGGATTTTGATTATTAGTGTAATTAATGTTCATCATGACGTCGACATTAATATGGCATAAATGATATAGCTGTATAGTTATCCCCGCCATCTTATGTATAAAAAATATAATAAAAATTCAAGTGTCTGTTTGTGATTAAATCATATAAAAGTATACACGACACCTATAATGAAATGCAATTAATTATTTTTTGCCTGTCGGTCTGTTTGGCTGAGGTAATGTTCTAAGCGGCTGATTTGACGGGACTTTAACTGGAGGATAGCTGAAGGTCCAAGGGGTAAAATATAATGCGCACATTAGTTTTCGCGGGAGAGCAGTTCTTACCGTCGAACCCAAGTTTTTCAAGCTGATTCTGGCGAGCAGTTACTGCTTTGCGGTAGCAACGAAAGAACCTCTTTATGACGTTGATAACAGATGAGCGCTCTATGGGCGGCAGTAACCATTTATCATTTGGTGGACTGCGTGTCCGATTGCCACTACACATATCTTATGTAAGAAAGTAGATTCAACCTAAGTAGGTGAGTTGGAGTGGCGCCAATAAGACCAGGCACATATCCAGCCGTGGACCTCAAAAGGCTGACAGATAGACATAGATAAAATCTTTTAAAATATGTATTTGGTTGAATAATGTAAAAAATCGAGAAATAAAACGTAAGATTTAACGAACACATTACATAACACTGTTTTAATTGCGTAAAACAAACTTAAGAGACTCAACGACAGGTCTTCGCAAGGTCTTTAACTGTTACTTATTACAACAAATATACATATATTAAAATTATCCACAAGGACAATATACTTATAGTCTTAAAGCGAGCTCTTCTTTTTATAAAAAAAACATACATTTATTAATCGAATGCCAGACGTGTTAATTACAGATCACGTGAAAATAAAAAAAAGAATAAATGATGGAATAGGTGAAAGATATACGTGCCCTTATGACTTCCAGGTGCGAAAACTACCATAGAATCACAGCAGCATAGGATGTCTAACTATATGTACGTAATAATGTAAAAAATCATATAAAAAACCAAAGAAATACGTCTAAAACGCTACACCACCGGTCAACATTGCCGTGACTATTTTCACGTCATCTTTCTTTTGTACACCGTGACGTGGTTGAGCAACAATGTACAAAGGTTTATTGCAGATAAGTTTGATATAAAAAGGGTTATTAAAGTACTGTAATGCCAACATTCCAAAATCACTATCGTTGTTTTATGAGTAGGCTAAACATTAATAAACAATTTTTCGTTAGATAGTTAAACGATTTTTCTTTTACTTGAGAGCCATTGATCATGGTAGAACTTCGATCGCCGGGCCAGAGTCCATGAACTAGACTAGTAATTATAAATTCTATACCCATATTTGGTAAGTATATAATCCTTATAATACATTAGCTTACATAGCTAATGTATTAGCTTTTTTTTAAATATCTACTTTTATTCGTAGATTTTGTGCTTATTTCACACTCACGGGCCATTAGTAAAAATCTTAGGTGCTGCCAAAACACAAAATCACCGACAGACACCTAGATTAAAAACGTGACTGCCAGGGATTTTATCGTTTTAATATTTAAAAGTAAATCCGGTACATACCTATGTACCTTCAGAAACGCTGGCCGGTATAATGTTCGTCTCTAATCAATTTTATTACCTTCATGCTATACGCGTTTATTTGTCCGCTTTAATTTGGTGTTATAAGTATCTTTGATTTCCATTTCCCAAGCATTTATATTCGTATTATAATAATGCCGATGAAAGTACACGCATTATAATAAGCCAGATTCCAAGGCTTCGACTTGAAAACATACAAAACACGCTGAAACCGTTGCGTAATTTTAGGAATTCTCTAACAATGGTATAAAAAATATGTAATGAATGTTTGCCTGTAATTTCTTAATATCAGCCTGAATCCAAGGATTTATTACAGGATATATTATGGATATTACAAAAATGTAACCAGTTTTTATATTTTTTCTCTTCATCTTTATGAGCTAATATATCTATCTAATCTTTATGAGCTAATCTATCTATCTATCAAATTTAATTAGATAATTTGGTAAATTCCTATAAAGTATAACAATGCAAAAATCGTGTATGGGAATGTATGTGGATGGTACTTTTAAATATTACAAAAAACCACACTAATACTAATACACCAGTTTTTTTTATTGAACAGTTGCTTCGGATTTTTTATGTTAAAATAAAAAATATATAGCAAGGAAATTAAAAGTTACCTCGTCAAGTAAAACCTTATTTATTTATATAAATGAAGTTTTACATTATAATATTTATATATGTATATGTTGGTCATAAATAATATTGTACAAAAACTCTCGAACCTACATCACAACACATCAAGTTTATAAAAAAAATATTTATGATAATTCTGTAGGTCAATTTATTATAATACATTATATATTACTATTAATATTATACATATGGCAACAATTTTTTATTATTCATTTTTTTAAACAATGCTTGTTCCTGTTTAAGTGTGCTTGAAGGTAAACCACAACTGCCAACGGAGAACTATAATTTCAACCTCAGTCTAAATTAGAATTTTAGTGAAACTGGCCACATATGCTACCCCTGAGGACTAGGTTGCCTCGGATATGTATCTTTTTTTAAAACCTGGCAGTAGCAATCAAGCATGCAGTCCACCTGATGGTAATCAACTCCAGATAAGAACAGTCTTACCTGAGGTTGGCCACACATGCATTGCTATCCCTGGGCCAGAACACAGCAGTGCTTTACACTGCCGTGATTAGGTAGAAATAGGTGTGGCGGTGGTGCCGCCGGAGTCATACCACAAGAGTTCTACCAATTTCATATCTCTTTTGCTATAAGCTTAAACCAGATTTAATTTTATGTAGGGTATATTGCAGTTGGCCATGTCAGACAGTAGCCACTTAGCACATAATGCTTGTTCATTTGCTACTTTCATATTTAAAAAAAAAGTTTGGAGAAATCAAAATCTATTGTTTTGATTTGGATACAACATAACTGTCCGTAATAATATTATGTAGATGCTGTTTTGTCACAAACTAATCTTATGACAATAACTAGTTGACCCCTGCAGTTTTACTGGCGTTTAAAACGTAAAAAGGAATACATATTTAAACATAACTGAAATCACGCTAACCCCCGAGGGGGACCGCATGTGCGTGCTAATGCATTTTCAAAAATTTAAGTAGCCTGTGTTACGCTTGAGATCTTCAGCGTAACACCAATGAAAGGCCTGTCAAAATCGGTCCAGCCGTTTAGAAGATTACCTCAGCCAAACAGACAGACAATTTTTTTAATTGAATTTTTGTTATAGGTAATGTGTATACGAGTACTTTCATATGCTTTGTGTAAAAAGTAGTTATTTTGAAATTACAAACAGACACTTCAATTTTATTTTATTGTATAGATGTACTACAAGGTATAATGATGTACATTATAAAGAATGATTTATTTAGGTTGCTTGACTAACAGAGATACAAATTATCATTTATGTAATGAAATTTTATTCATCTATAATCTATAGTAAAAATATAACTTTAACTTCATCACTTCTTTTAAAGAATTAAAACTATACCTCCTATAAATATTATCTACCATTATTATCTAATCAACAATATTATGTATCTCAAAAGATTACTATTAGTATTAATCAATACTTCGTTGGCATTATTTATCAGTTGAGCAAAATAATCTAGGTCATAAAATGTTAGCGAAATAGTTTATCAAGTATATTTGAAACATATGGTGCATTTTAAGAAAAATTAAAATCATATTTAAGGCTAATTCTTTACTTGTTACAAGTAGGTATTAAATTTAGTCTTAACTACGTTAGCCTGATGTCTAATTCAAAATAATAGGAATTCTTAGGTAGACCATCAACATACTCACTTCCCTGCAGTACCATATTATTAATATGAATCATTATTACCTTATACCTAATAATATGTAAAATTTATAAATTTATTTTCATATTTTCATATTTTAATATTTATATTTATGTAAGGTCATAACAGATGAAATTATGGTAACTACTTTATAGATTGTATATGATAACGAACAGAAAATCTTCGTCGCTACTTTAGTAAGAACTTCAGTGAATACGAAAAAAATTATGAATGAAAAGACAAAAGAATCCTCTTACCTCTTCTACTGTTATTGGCAGAGTAACACGACTGAAACAAAAATGAAAGATTTTAGAAATCGTACATTCTGAATTTTTCCAGGAGATAAAATCTGTTTTACTACCTAACGAATGGCCATCTGCCAGCTTACACCTTGACCTGATCTGTCATTGTCAAATTAACTGATCAAACCCTTATTTTACAAGCACAGAATCGCGATAAAAATCAATACAATTATACAACAAACACCTTCCAAGAGGAACATATTGCTGAAATGACACAAAAAGAGATTTAGGTGAAGACCTAAAAATCGATTTATATTCACTATTGAACGTAAAATAACCTTAGATATACTTACTATTCTTTGATAAGCATTTTGGCAATGTAATTATTTTCACTTAAATGCACATCAGATAGTCCACTACAACCTTAAAATAGACTTATCACAGTTCAACACTTGAGCGATGGCCCGATTATCCGATTATTGTAATTTTAAAAATCTTTGACCAGCCAATGACTGAAAATGACAAGGCGCATGCTTCAGTCCATGATGCAACGGATATACGTCAACGCTTACGACTGCGTTCAAGTGCTTAGCGGAAAGAGCCGAATTTTTTACTTACAATGAAATAAATTTGCTTTTTAAAAGAAAATGATTTAGAAGACAATACGATAATAATGAAATAACAAAACTTTATTTGAATAAAAATGTTTAGCTACTTAAAAATTGAAAACTCATAAAAACATTGATAATTTTTATATAAAATAAATGAGGATATTTTTTAAACTTTATATAAGTGCACCTTTATTAATTATTTTATTTGTATAAAAACAAAATTATTTGTTAAATATTTTTTTATTTTGTTAATTTCAAATTTAAATAACAAGTACACATATCCAAATTATATCACCAACGTCTAAAAACAAAATTTTCTTTGACATTGACATTTAGTTTAGTCAGGAAATCGAAAGCGAAAGCTGATAAATTTTTCTCGTTTCACTATTTAAATTTACTTTACTTTCGTAATTTAGATACTTTGTTTAAGCATGCCTTAACTATATACAAACTGACAAATTTCCTATATTTTGTAACAAGTCGTTTTTGTCTTAACGTAAAATTTAATTGCCGTAAAAATGAGTTTGGTTGGTAAAAAGTGCGAATCGATATCACTCATTGAACACAGCAGGGACGACATAATCGTGAGTGAAGTGACTCCAGAGGATGTATTGAGGCTGGACAAGATAACGGACACATATTTATGCAGTCCAGAGGCAAATGTTTATGACATCGATTTTACAAGATTCAAAATTCGTGACCTAGAAACTGGTACTGTATTGTTTGAGATCGCGAAGCCTCCGACGGACTTCGGAGTGGATAATGAAGGCGCTGAAGAAGTCCCCGAGGAACCCCTCGACCCGAATGCGGGGAGATTCGTCCGTTATCAATTTA
Organism: Urbanus proteus proteus; assembly: GCA_018251915.1. Classification (NCBI taxonomy): domain Eukaryota; kingdom Metazoa; phylum Arthropoda; class Insecta; order Lepidoptera; family Hesperiidae; genus Urbanus; species Urbanus proteus. The sequence continues at coordinate 14,277 of DWPV01002651.1, forward strand.
CACCTCAGTTTTTAAAACTGAAAACAGTTGGAGCGACGTTAGTATTCGTTTTTTCTTCTCTATAAATACATATTTTAACCACTCAATTATCATCATAATAATTTTTATAATTTCGTGCAATTGAAATTCATAAATGATGTGATTAGTTTAAAGTCATAAAAGTTGACTGTTATACTAAATTTACTAAAATGTTAAATATTTGTCATAATTAACATTTGCTGTATCTATGCCATGTACAAAGAACCTAAGTGTTCTTGATGAAAATGTTTAAAATAGAACTTGTATCACATGTTTCAATTTTAAATTTAAACGAAAATATCTATCTATCAGTAAATAAATAAATGCTCATTTTATTTCATTGCAGAGTTGAATTCACAGTGGGAGCACGTCCAGTAAACCATTTCCGGATGATCGAGAAACATTTCTTCCGAGACACTTTGCTTAAAACATTTGATTTTGAATTTGGATTCTGTATCCCATTTTCGAGAAATACTTGTGAACATATTTATGAATTTCCAACATTGCCTCCAGAATTGGGTAAATATATTTAATTTTTCATTCTTAGTTTCTTCAAGTTACTAAAATAGATTATGTTTGGTAATTTAAATCAACCAACTAACATAATTTTTGACTCCTGTACCCTTTGTACGAGTTTGTAACGTTTTTTTTATATAATCTTGGTTTACGTTTATCCACAGTAGCCTGTTTTTCCACAGTAAAATTTTAGTACCTAAATGGTCTGCTAGAGGCACTACATCTTGATGTATGGGCCCAAACGTAAACAAGGAATGTTTTACTTGTAAACGCAAACATAATAAATTCGTAATAGGGGTACTTTTGTTTGGCCTTTGGCAAAATGCAACAAACAGTTTTGGCTACTTAACATTATGTAGACTTTTCTATTATTAGTATTCTATAATAGAAAAGTTCTTCTATATTATTATTCTATAATAGAAAAGTTCTTCTATATTATTATTCTAAAGCAGCGGTCGGCAACCCGCGGCCCGCGGGCCGTATGCGGCCCGCCAACGTTTTACTTGCGGCCCGTTAATCTTTTGGAAATAAGTTATGAATATCGTATGAATATAAGGCTTCTTAGGTTTATATCACAAGTGTGGCCCGTCTTTAGTTGATTTTGCCACCTCGTGGCCCTTGCCTGCCAAAAGGTTGCCGACCGCTGTTCTAAAGTATAAAGTTGTATATAAGTATTATACTAGTATACTTTTCTATTGGTCAAAGAGGCACTTACAACAGGTGTCGCTGAGAGATGGTCTGACAAAAGGACTAGCTGCCACTTCTTACAGAAATCAGAAATAAATTCAAATCTCATTTATTCAAAGTTGATACATATTGAACTCTTTTTGAATGTCACAATCTCTACCACCACCTAGGAAGATTTGTTTGTTATGGAGAAGAGGCAGTGTAAAACTCCATATGTGTACATAATTGCATCTTTTAAAAAATGGTTGTATAATAATGTGATTAATGTGATGTACATTAATATTGCTAATATATTTAATATTACATTAGCATTATTAATGTCATGTGTAATATTACATTAGCCTATAGAATAATTTTATAAATATGTATTGACCAGGCACTGTTAAAACATCTATCGACTCAAACAGTTCTCTTAGGGAGTTGCTGGTATAAAAGCCATAAATTGCTCTGAAAAAAATTTGTTACCAACCTCATTTATTAAATAAATATCTCACAATAATTAAATATGTCTGTTATTGACAGAGACCATCAGATCAGCTGCATTTTAATTATATTTTTTTTTTATAAAATTTATAATTATTTTTTACATAATTCATTTATAAATTTTTTAATTATAATATAATTATGTGAATTTTTCAGTTGAAGAAATGATCGCCGCTCCATTTGAGACATGTTCAGACAGCTTCTACTTCGTGGACAACCATTTAGTGATGCACAATAAAGCGGACTACGCATACAATGGAGGTATTAACAATTAAACGCAACAAGATGGATCTCAGTAAAATTAATTTATTGCGGAAACTTTTATTCACATTGGCACTAAATTGTTATTTCTAAAGTATATACACATTTTAAGTGATACATAGTATAAAAATGTTTTATGCGAAAAATTTAAGTTTGATTATCATGTTGATGACATTCCAGTAAATATTTATTTAAAATTTGGCCAAGTATGGATACGTCCAAATATTTATAATCATTAAATAATAGTACATTACGATACGGGTGACTTAAGTAGGTCACCAGTATCGTATACTATTTTATAGTACATGTGACATAAACCCGCCCCGGATTAGTTAAGTCAAAAATTATAAAAACTTCATAATGATATTAATTTGTGGTCGAATAAATATATCTTATTCGATTACTGATTGACTTTTGCACGTTAATATTTAATATAAAAATGTTGAGTGGTCAATGCTATATAATTCTATATAACTTACCTTAAATTAATTATTTGCTATTTCCAAAAAA
>DWPV01002652.1:0-16750 GCA_018251915.1 Urbanus proteus proteus
GTAGTAACAATAGAAAATAATTACAAACAAAATTTAAAGTTGCTTTTATATTTCACGAAATACTTGCACATTAATTTTAGAAACTTCAATAGAACGCTTGCAATATCAGGCACCGTAAATTAATCTCCACAACAGTAAATATTGCTGTACCTACTGGCTTTAATTTCATGTATTTATAGCGAAAATTCCTTATTTAACAATGAGATAATTTTATGACGAAATGTAAATAATTGAAATAAAGTCATATTTACTAACCTGCAACTTTCAGCGTAGGAAGGTAAAATACTTGAAAGACAATACCTACTTGTTACTGTCATTCATCATACACGAAGAGTGCTCCACACATCACGACGTAGAGATAAAAAATACTCACCTATACTTTCAGCGCCGGCCATTACCCATTACTGTAAATGTCTAAGGAGGTCATTAAACTGTAGTACAGAACATAGCAGGAGTATAGAACCGAAGCCAATTCAAAACGAAACAGATACGTGTTATAGTAAAACCGTAGCTAACATTTACATCGATTGAAAATACAAAATACTTTCGCAAAGCCGCAAAACTGATAACACGATAGGAATACAATCGAGGAATATTCTTACATCAAATTCGCATTAGCTTTACATACCGGTTGGATTAGGATTCTATAATCATAAAAGCGAATTCACACTAACTTGCCGATTGAATTGAATTCCACTGTTCCAATACTCTGTTATCAATTAGCACATAGTTTTAATGTGGAGATGGGAGATGATCCTTGTTTTTGTGCGAGTAAAATTCGCTGACCTAAAACAAAAATCAACAACGGCAATGCATGAGTATGGTAAGAAACATTATGTGAAACTTTACCTGCAACACTCTTTTCGGAAGGCCGGTCTTCTGGCTGAGCTGCTTGAGGTCCTTCGCGTCAGGGTTATGGTTGATCGCGAAGTAGGACTTCATCGTGCGCAGCTGATGATGCTTGAAGCTGGTGCGCATTCGCTTGGTGCGGGAAGTGGAGCCCAGGCCGCCTCCTCCTCGGAACCCCATCTCCAGGTATTCGGCATTCAAATCTGATACGAGAAGAGAACAGTGATGCTGCTAAATACAAAACATCGTCGTGTATATTACATAACATGTCGGGTGAGTGTTGTTTTACGTTTCAAATGTCCTCTCTACCTTGAATCTAACTGAGACTCGTGTAAGTATACCTACGTGTATAAGCAGATGTATTGTAGAAATAGTTCTGAAGTGGCCAGAATATACAATGTATCCACACCTAATATTTGTTGTTGTTATAACAGGTTTACACGAGGCTAGTTTTAAGCATCTTTGGGAATAGAGATTGACTATTTTAGATAGAATAGATTGAAGATTTAAGACAAAGGGCTCTAAGCATTCTTACATATAGGTATTTATCTAAAAAAAGTTAGGATCCCTAACGATCTAATAATATTTATGCCCTTGTTGAGTAGGTAATTTGTGAATAATAAAACTTCAGAGACTATATAATTTGAGCATAAAACCATAAGAGTATCTTTGTATTTGTAAAGAAATAATATTATTAATAACAAAGACAATATATCTCATACCTAATAATAAAAGATTAAGATTAAATACAGTAAAGTAGAATTATGTGTACATAAACTAAATATTAATGCTGTTAACTTTGATAAAAAATATAGATACTTAGTGTAGTTACTACATATAATGGCTGTACTTAATAGCTTTGAATTACATGTTCTTCGCATTGTTAATACATACAACAACTACAAAGAACTGAATACTACCTGACATACCTAACTTGATAGACTGGCGTCATGTAAGCCCGGTATAAGATACATTGCAAAGTATATTTTCGCAAAGTAACGAAGGCGCAATATTTATCGTCAGTCCACTCATATAGACGTTTTGTATTAACAAGAGAACTACCGATTATGAATTATGCATTGTCATTCTGAAGAAAAAAGTGAGATATCATTCCGCCTTGTACTCCGCAATGTTTTAAGTGCCTACTTAAATAATGTATTAATTCTCTCAGTATGTGCTACACATGCACGCACTCATGTTTAATGGCCGGCTTGGTTACATACAATAGTTGCATAAAATGTTGAGGAATTTGAAACGTAAAAACAAGTTGACATAATATCAATACACGGCGGTGATACGAGATGAAGTACTAAGGACGCTGGCTCGGTACTAAAGCGGTACTATAAATTCAGAGCAATTATAAAAGGAATTAACACAGCGAACAATTAGAGGACAGAAAGAAATGAATACACTCAATTCGCATTGCTAATTCGCTCTTACAAAATGATTCATTAAGGACCAAGGCTTCTAGAGAATCCACAAATTAGCTTGCAATACAAATTTTTATTTGTGTCACGTCGCGCCAACTATCGTTTGCGTTCCACATATTTGTAAGTAAGCACCAAATGGGGCTTATTTTACGCGTTTTGCCGTCATTTATTTATCGACTAATAAGTCTCATTTTAATGACAATTTGCCGTACTTCATGCTACCGTATTTCGAACCTGCATTATACTTTTGCAATTCAAAAATTTTCCTGTTCCTACTTACCTACAAGTTTCATAAATAATAGTTTTATTATCTAGGAAGTATACATTATTTTTGTTAGATGCATCAAATAAATAAATAAATCCAAAATGTAGCATGTTCCATTTATATGGTTATGTTATATCTATTGTAGTCTAAACACAATAATAGAGGGAGAATCATACCAACGTAATTGATACTGGCTTACTACATTGTTTATAATATTTGCTACAAATTTGCTACGAATTTTCTGATAATTTCTGGAATCCACGAATTGGATAGGATAGCATTACCTTCTGAAATACGTGTTCGTTTTAATATTGTACGATAAAGCCTCAATGCAAATAAACCGTCATGAATACCGTAAAGTAAAGCTAAATATCACAAATGCAGAGTAAATGTATTTTGTAAATCGTAACACGCAGTCCACATTGTTTTCCGTTACGATTTCTGAGTCTCACCGTGACGAGCCCGTGACGGGCGAGCTACGACGACGCGGGTTTAACGACCAATAAAACTGGTGCCAATAAATATCCCGAAAGCACAGGCATACGACAAGAAAACGACACGAGTAACTTTATACCAACAAAACGTTATTGTGAAAGAAGCCGATTTCACTAAACTGCGACCGAATTTACGCAAACGTTTTTTTCACGAACGATTTTTTTCTTTATGGCCGCGAATACCGATCGCATTGGTCATTGACGAGTGATTTTTGTAAGTCCGTTGTGAATTAATTGATTACCGTGTAAATGCATAAAATATAACCGTCAATGTCATCAATTAATAAAAATATCATTCCGCAAAAAATTGAAGATTACATAATTGTATAGGTACATAAATAGTTTTCTCACGTATTTGTCGTAATTTCATTCTAAGCAACCATAGTAACTATGGCGCAAGTTACTCAATACTACTTGTAGGTGCGGTCGAAGAAAACTATCCTCAGCTGAATATTTTCATTAGCAATAATAAATAGTCGTTGAAAGTGTTCACGACTTGGCCGGTTCCGAGGTTTGCGCGCGAACAATTAGCCCCAAAGGTAATTATGCAGGGATCCGTTGGAGCATTTTACTTGAGCTAATGGCCACTGCGCCCGATTCGCGTAAAATGCGGCGCGCTCGCCGGTGTGCGCTTCGTAACCGAGGAGAATGTTTACTTTTTGCGAAAGGCACCCGACGAACATACCTACCTTTATACCGTACTCAAACTTAGTTCTAACCATTTTCCTTAAAGTCTAACAGTCAATATATTCTAACAAAAATTTGGATATCTATCTATCAACTAAGCTATCAACGTAAGCTGTATGGACGATATAAATGCCATGATAATTATTTTGTTTTAGAATGCGTTACAATTGTATTAATCAAGTGGGCATTATTCATTCAATTCATTAAATCAGTGTAGTTTCATATGCTCCAAGCTCATACGATTTAATTATTATTGCCTAGTAGAGCAAGTTAGCGACGACTAATATTATATTCCATTTAACAGTAGTCAAGATGAAACCACGTAAATATGATGTTATTACACTGATTTATATTTTAAAAATCAAATGCAAGGCAAGTTTACTGGGCGAAATATAAACAGACAGTATTCGTGAAACCGTAAAGTTAAGTGAATCTCGTGGTTGCGGTAATAATTTTATATCATTTTATTGGATTTTAGCTAGTCCACCTGCACCGGTATAATTGAGGAGGTATCGAAACGGGCCATGTAGCACTTTACTGTCCACGCAATAAAGGCGGCCCGCACCGATCACGGTCAAGATCCGTCGCGTTGACGGAACGTTTGTGCTTGCTCGACATGATTTACGCACCAACTGTCAACGATAAAACCAAACACAAAACTACGAAGAACCGTTGAGACTATTAAAGTCTTCCTTTTGCTACGGTAAAGCGGCACAACAGGGGATGGCGGTAGCTCCCACTACGCTGGTGGGTGTAAGCCGCTTGGGGCGCTCGTGCACCAGCCAGTTGATACGGTCTCTCAACAAACAAAGAAGGATTTGCATACAACAGAATTTTCATGTTTTGCTAAGCACAATACGGGTAAGCACTCAATTGAGACGTTTTAGTTCAAAATTATTTTAGGTATATTATTTAAATACGTACATTATATCGAAATAGTCAGACAACTCACGACATCACACCGTTCTTGATTTACAGTAATTCGCTATTATATTGACTATTTTATTTACGAACATTGCATTATCTCTCGGCCGAACAGTGACGTCTGACAGATCATCTTATCGATAAATAAGATCGCCTCAGAAAAAGCATCGCGACTGCTAAAAGAACACATTATTAATAGATTGAGACACAAAATGTACAAAGATAACACGCAAGTCTGAAAAAATACGTATAAAAACTGGGTAGGTTATAAAAAGATCATTGTGATCTCATAAATCGTACGCACCATTCATGTTTTAAGGTCGGCAAAAAAATCGAGATTTCCTACGCGATATCACCTCGTCCGGTGGCCACTAAAATTTTTATGTTTAGAGTTTTTGCTTCATAAATGATGCTGCAAAACCGTAGATTTAGGAGTACAACGAGAATAACAAATATTCGATATGTAAAAAATGAAAGTAGTAGATTGCTATTGAAAAAATGAAAAGTATAAATAGATTTATGTATCTAGTAAAATAAAAACCTTTAGTCATTGAGGAGCATTCTTGAATTTGTCAGCGTATCGCGCGGGTGTGTAGGAATAAAATTATTAATTTAATCGACGCATGTGTTGTGGCGCATAGCAAGCCAGCAGGGGGCGCTACTGGCGGCTTTAACTCACACGCGTTCAAGTGGCGCGAACGATTCGAGCGCCGGTCATATTTTAACTGTTATTAAAACTACGAAGGTATTCCCATAGATATCAAAACGGACATGATATAATTTTTAAAATTTTCCTCAACTAGTGACGTGCTATATTTTATAATTTTATGTTTCAGCTCATATAACGTACCTACTGTAGACATTCTTTATCGTTAATTTTAAAAATTAAAATTCATCCTTAAAGTATCTTTTCTGTTCTAATTATTGTTTTATTCATGCCATTAAAAATATGTTTATATACATTGGAGTCTGTAGTTCGATAAATAAACGGTCTTACTCGAAGTCATATTTTATCATATACTCGTAAATAAATCAATTAAATGGTACAAAACTGGTTGATAATTATTTTTTATATTAACATTCACATAATGAAAAATGTTCTGTCTTTAATGTCAGTTTTATTCCACATTCAAGTTAAAGATATTTTTTTTTATATTTATCATACATATCTAAAAAGAATACCGTAAGAAGTTATCGATATTTTTCCACATCACTATTGTAATGTGGCACCCTGCTTTGTCCAAAACAAAACATGTAAGTATCAATGTCTCCTATTATTTCTTAAGATTTTTATTCACGCTAAGAAAAAAATATCAATCAGCACATAGAAATGAAAGTAACATTATTTTACTATTACAAAATACCGCCGGCTGTATAAATACGCTTCACTTGCCTATGTAATTTATAACTTAATCGGAGCGGCTAACAACATTTTAAAAAAGGAACATCCTGATTCCGAGTTCCATAAACAAAATGTCCTAATTCTAAATTCGAAAGAGGTTCAAGTAATAAATAAGGTTTCAATATAAAGCTATTGGGTCGGTGTGCCACTGATACAGATGTCTTGTGTGAGATAGCGGCGCGTACAAAACGAAGTAACATGGATATCACATTAGTCGAGTGACGGGTAGTGAGACCTTGAATGAAGGGAAGTTATGTTTCGGTTGTGTACACAGAAGTTACCTGTTAGTACCTCACCATTCATTACCTGCTCGCTGTGGCATAATATTTACGCCTACTTCTTATAATGTGGACAGTGGTAAGGTATTTATAACAGCTGGTTTTTTCGTTTCTTGCAATTGACAACGGCTACTGTAGGTACATGTTCAAGTAAGATAATAATGTTGATTGGTATTTTATTCCTATGTGTGTGTAAATATTTGATACAATTAATACCTATTTTTTATTTACAATATAGATACAAGTAGCAAACAAGCATTCATAAATACATAAGTGACAATTACCGCCCTTAGATATTTGCTTAGAACCCAGTATTGGATTAGAGGTCATGCAGATTTGGGTTGCTACCCCTGAGGAGAAATTGGAATGTCTCGGATAATGTCACACCTTCCTTTAGACCAAAACACAGTGTACAACAACATACATTTCAATTACATAATATTTTTCACAGGGAAAGATAAGATCAAAGAGATATAAAGTAAACGAAATATAAATAACATTACAAGTATGTAAGTAAATATTGCGTTCGCTATAAAAACCAAAAGTTCAGTTAAAGCTCTCGTGACATCGTTATCTTTTATCACAACAAAAACGAAGAACAAAGGGAAAATTTAAAAGTATCGAAACAACTTTTTGTTTTAGTAAAAATAAAAAACATTTCTTTTTTAAACCAACTACCGTCGGGGACGGAACGCAACCACCATATCGGTATGATCGTCGGACGCTACTCGAAATGTCCGAGGCCGAAAGGAAATTAAAAAAAATACCGGCCACATATTTTGGCGGGAAATAAATCACGGGGTGCCGTAGACGTGGCTATATAAAATTTATGGCGGTGCACCAAGGAGTCCGACCGGTAGAAAACTACTAAAACAAACGGAAAAAAAGACAAGGTGACACCACGTGACCCCCGAAGCAGATGCGACAACTTCATTACGACATATAATTTACTTCGCTCCCGTTATTGAAGTAGGAAGCGTTATTTTTTGTTCTCCCGTTAGTGGGTAATTTATCGTCACACTGCTTGAAAAGGTAAGGGCGGAGTGACGGCTTTTGTCGATGTTCAACGAAACTATTATTATAAATCTACTGGCCATCAGTTAAAAGTTACGCGCTTTCATAATTGAGTACCTATATCAATTTATCAGACACTATATTAGGAATATTTTTTTCCGTTTTTATAAAATTCACGAATATAGGTACTTTATAGATAGAAAAAATTGACACAAATACACTTATTATTCATATTAAAGTTTTATATAGGTACTAAAACAAAATTTTTGTATCAACATATTTAAAAATTACTGCAACTTTTAGGCTTTATCTCATGCTTAAATAACAGAAAAGACGACTACAACCATAATAACATTTAATTTATTACCTCTTCGTCTATACACTCTATAGGTACAGGATAATTGTCGAAAATTATTTTAATACCAATAATTCGTATTAATGTAAAAATATGAAATACCGCGCGATGGAATGAATGCGGTCGGGATCCGCGTGAAATAACCTGCCATAATGGAAATTTTATGCGTGAAATCCTGCAAATTAATTAATTGTATGGGTAAAATATGTATGATATTTCGACATGAATGAAATCATCATTTCATTCCTCATATATTTCCTGGCGTTACTAGTTACTGGAAGATTGTAAATAAAGTCTGAATTTATCTCGAACTTTAGTATAAAGGCGAAAAATACAACACAAAAAATGGAGACGAAATTGTGCTATTACGAGCACGATTATTTTTTTCAATCATTATTTTCGGTTACCCGCTATTACGTGAAGCCAACGAACAAACCAATACAGGAAACTTTTCTTTGTTATATTGTTTAGTTCAATGCACTGCGAAATGATTATTGTTAAAAGTTCTCAACTTGCTGAGTACGTTTAAATTGTTCCGAGAAATGAAGACGAAACAATAAATTCGGTTGCGTGTGAGATACTGCGCGCTGTATGTGTCCAGTTTTTATTGTCTTGTGCAAACTTTACTATCTAGAATGTCAGTCATTATAGACTAGTTCCGTCGCACAACCCTTATAATAAACACAATGTTTAAAAAATAAAGTTGTATCTGCCTTTTAGGAATGATATACGTTTCCTAGTTTTTGCGCATTACAATACATCTTTTGTTTTTTGCCGTTACGAGCTTAATATGAGCCTCGGAATGTAGCAGTAAAACTAGAGCCGCGTGAAAAGAATTCCTGTTACCTACCTCAAAAAATACCTAACTGTTAATGACGAAAATTATTAATGAGCATCGGTTGGAATCTCAACAGCGACCTCATAAAACATTTTCACACGGCAAAAAATCTGATCTCTTTTGACCGGCAGCGGAGCGATTACACAATCGAAGTTAAGCTGAAATTCGGGCTTTATAGTTTTCTCTTTTTCTTTTCAGTTACGTTCAATACGAAATAATGATTTGGAAAAATTGAGAGGCGTCTACTTTCTGTTCAAGAGAAACAAACATATACCTAAATTAATGCGTATTATTTTTTTCATTTTATGTAATTGCAATACCTCCAATATATTTTAACCTGCATTATTCCGACATAGCTAATTTAAAAGCACCTGCCTAATATATTTTTTGAGAGTTAAGAGGTTAATTTATTTTTAAAATTATAACACTCGAAGTCAATTACTAGTTTAATGTTTTCTTGTATTGTGTTTGCAAGGACCCAACCGAGAATCCAAATCAAAATTTATCAGATGGATATCTGACCGGGAAACGAACCGGAACCTTGCCTTAGACTGGTGATATGACCACACCGCGCGGGTCCTAAATGTTTATATTATTTCACTATAGTTTGCGCGTACGAAGTCGCATGCAATAGCTAGTGTGATAAATTACGAAAATAAAGACAAATCCCGAGATGTGCAGTGTGGGTGAGGTCACGCCCAGCCGCCCCCGCGTTCCGCATTATCCGAGGATACAACCGCATTACGTTCTATACAAATACCCGTACATATACCTATGTACGTACGCACTTTCACGAAATCTGTCGTCTGGATGTACTTATACCAATATTGCAGTTTCTTGGTAAATAATGCTATAATACTAAGATACTTGAACAAATCGCATCGAAAGACTGTTTTAAGTGGATGCCTAATCATAATCACCATTATTGTTAGTAACAATTCATTATTGTATGTCTGCTAAGCACGTGTCTCATTTGAGAATAAATAATAATAATAAATAATAAATCTCAATATTAAAACGTAATAATTAATTTATAATAAGTATAAAAATCCTGCGTGTCTTGAATTTGAACCCTGGACTACCGCGCCGTGTAAGACTTCGACATTTGTGCCAGTAAATAACCATTACCTACGTTAGCAGTGAAATATAAAGTACCTAGACAAATTCATGTCCCTTTTAACTTCAATTTTTTACCTATTTAAATATAATACAATATTTTAAAGCTAAGTTTTAATTTAATCTAGTAACTAGAAGATTCGTAAAATCTGAATATCACGTAAGCGAAGATACGTGACGCCCTTATTCTGGCGCACAGCGCGTCCTTATTCACGTTCCCTCGTTTGACATCAGAATAACCCCGCACGATCAAATCTGTGTTCTCTTCGCCTTGTGCCTTAGTGCTGGGAATTACTGAGACGATATTTCGTACGATAACAATATTAAATGGATAGTTGTATGCACTCAAAGTTTTAAGGTTAAAAACCCCGACGGTACATAATCAACAATAATACCTATAATCTTGAATATTGTTCAATAAATGACCGGATTCTGAAGTTTAGTTTCGGTGCTTTTCAGTATTACTCTAGGTACTGTAGTAACTCTAGTTACTTCAAGGTAGCAATTATATACGTACCATTAGTATGTATACCGTTTCAAATATATTACAATTTTACGGTGTTCATTATTAATAAAACTTTGTCAAAACCATAAAACCCATTGTTTTGTCAATGCGGTACAAAAATTTCAATGTCATAATACTAATAATACAATTGTATTGGGAATCGGACATGGATTACATTTAGCGAATATAAATGGACCATATAATAAATGGGACGTGAAAACCGATTTCCTCAAATAAACGCGGAAATAATAAAATATAATAAATGGTGATGTAATAATAAAATGCTATGCGGTTTCCAACCTGGAATTTATGTAGAAAATTTTGATATGAAAAACCGCTTAACTCCGCTTAGTGGTTTCCACAATAATTTAATTGTTTCCACTGAAATATGATTTATTAATAGCATTTATTTTTGGTGGACTGACCCGTTAAGTACCTACTACACAAAATGACCAAATTTTTTTTATTCAAAAAGTAGAAGTAGCAAACGCCTTGTAGTTCAACTGTTCCACATGGAACAGAGGATGTATATGAAGTCAATAGAAGATTCGTTGCTGCTCCTGAGAACTAGTATGATCGCCTCGTGTTTAAGCCAGTCGGCATCTACATGTTTTTCGCTAGAAATAGGTGTGGTAAAACCGTAATCTTTAAGCAGTTAAGTGTTCACTTACAGGGACATTTTTATGTACATACTTCGGTGGTTATTACGTGGGCCTTACATATTCGTAGGGCCGTCAAACGTAGCGGGGTCGGTTCGGTACCGGCGTGCCTTTCACCGCGTTACGCAAGCCTACGTTCCCTTATAATTGATATGGCGGTTCGAAGGAGGCCGCGAAAAAACCAGCCAGATCCGCGAAAATGGCTGCCCTAACAAAAACCCGACTCACCAAAACCGGGAGTGGTCGCGGCTGCGAAAACACAGAGAGAACGGTTACCGGTTCAGAAACGACCGTGCATGGCACATCTCATTTGTTGCAAGGTATACGAATTTTACAACGTCAAAATGCAAAACACAACATGCCTTTTATGTAATGTTAACTCTAACATAATTACAATGTACAGAATGTACCTACTAGATAGCTGATAAATATATATTAAACAAACTAATATTGTTAGTGCAAATGTGAAGAGTTCGAAACCCTACATTGAATTCTCTAAACTCTAAAAACCATGAAAATTCATAGATATTTATCACAAATACATATTATAAAAGAACTGATAATATTTAACCCTTATCGGGTAAATTACTGTGTTCTTAAAGAAGAACAAACTTTATTTCGACAAATCTAAGTGCGTGTAACGTCTTAAATTAGACTGAGTTACGTGTTAAGTATCGACTGGTCTGAATTAGGTCGGTAACGGGCATCACTATGTCCGTGCCCTTTGAAACGCATCCAAGCGGCGTCGTTTCGGGACAATCGCATCGCATTGTCGCATAATAATTGGTGGGTGTCAACGCTTTGCGCAATCTCTTCATCTACGACAGGTACCCTAGGTCAAACTGAGCGAATAATGTGTCTTTTGACGATAACCATACACAACACGATCGTTAATAAATCCACTTGATGTTGTTCGTTTTTTGCGACCAGTTTTATCTAGTGTATGGTTAAGGATATAGTGTAAAATTGCACTGTAAACACATCCTTATTTTAAGTTTGAATTATGCTCTATTCGTTTTTAGTTTCTGGATACTTATGCATCGTTTTTTAAATACGGATATTAGTAAGAATTTAACTGGAGTCAACTTAATTTTTTCTTATATAATGGGAAGAGATATTCAATAGTAGTTACTTAAATGTACTAGCTTCACACTTGATCGATAAAAATAGGTAGGTAATTATGACGCCTGTATTACCATACCATATTACCTACTTTAGTATACATAATTTAATTATAGTTAATTTAATTTGAACAAAGTCACTTTAGGTTCAAAGTGATTTCTTAAGAATAATTAACTTGTACACATTAGCAAATGCTTTTAACCTAGGCCAAAGGAAAAAATTACCATATTTTTATTTCTAATCTTCCTTATATCTGTTTCAAGCAATTAGCAATAATTATGTTGAACACGCAATCTGCTTACATACACCATGGTGAAAGAGAATTCCAGTTCTCCTTAACGCTATTACTTTACGATTTACGATACAGTTCAAAATGCCTATAATTTTTATGCACGGTCTCTTAACCTGCAAAATTAGTTAAAAATTATGGCTACACGCTTTAATCACTTTAATCTGATAGACGATAATGTACATACACAGTAGCAAATACGAAATCAGTGTGTGTATTTATGTATGTAAATTAGTTGTAGCTACTATTAAAATACTCAAAAATATGAGAATTCTTAGAAAAACTAGTAAAGGAATCGATTAGTAGTAGGTACACTTATACAAGGTTTATTAACTTGGTATTTGGGGTAGCAACGCGTCGGCGGTTGTCCTCAAGTAATCGGCAGCCTCCAGTCCTTTCTGGGTTACACTATAAATACACATAGGCGGCAGTTGCCATGTACTATCAGGTGGACTGTGAACTCAGTTGCTCGTTCTATTAAATAAAGAAACGTGTACATGTCACACGGTCTTACCACACCCTTCAAAACAGGACAACAACCAATACTAAGTACCTACTATTTTATAGGACAGGATTTGATAAATTTATTCCGTTACTTCAGAACCAACTATAACACCGCGGTCAGGAATAGCGACTTTATTTGACAAAAATGTCCCCGCCCTCATCCGGTATAAGATTTGGGCGCACGAATGAAATGGGAATGGAACCTCATATTTTAGTTTCCTATTGCATGGGGTGGCTTGACGCCGTAAGCTCAAGTGCCGCCTACGTTGTAAATATCCGACACTTAAAAGAGGGTTGCAGAGGGTGTCGTATTTGTACCGAATATTTTTATTAAATCATCCGGCTTCACAGTTACTCGTGATGGATGGCAAACAAAAACAATGGACGCGGCACCGCATTATCGTGATAATAATTCATCCATTTTCTTATAAAACACGAACTCAGTCATGGGAACATTGTTTAAGCGATGTTTTTATCATGCCATTCCTAAATTTAGCATTAACTGTAGCTACCTTTATTTAATATAGTCGGATAAGACGTCACTTTACAAGAAATAAATTATATAAAAATTTACGACACATGACTGGTAGGTACCTATTTAAATTATTAGCTCACTCGGCCGTGACGATTACAATATATTTGATCGCGATAAAAATTACATCACTTTAATGAGTCAAATAAACAGTCAATAAAAAGAAAATAAATGATGAAAGATAGAAAAATGCAAATGGAAACGTTTTTACATCGCGTTGGAAAAGCGAGGCAGCATTGGAAGAGTTAATTACATTGAATGGAGCATTGTCGGTGAGTCGGTCCCTTTGTACTACGATTGCTTCTAATCTATGTAAAAAATATGTTCTGCTCACTTAGGACTTTTTGCCAACAAAAACAATAATTGTTCTACTGGTTCTTTATTGAATAATTAATTGAGATTCAAATCAGATAAGCTTATTATATTATGAGAGGGGAATTTATTTGGTTATCAACTTAGCGTTATCAGTTTAAAGTTAAGCAAACGTTATAATAATTTTCTTAAATCGCTCTTTGTTCATCTACTAATTACTTTAAAATAGTTTTTCAGTGCATGAGATAAATTTATGAGCAGAAAAAGACAATTAGGTCTTGGTTAACAAATACAATAACAGTCTGCGTTATACTTAGTTATTATTGTTGACTTTATGACACATAAAAAAGATCTTTAGGTTAAACTTTTAATTTGTCTATATTTTACGTGTTGCCAATATAAGTTGCGGCAATAAAGAGTAAAGTAAAGTTAGCAAGTAATAAAATAAACAAAAACCAACTCTATTCAAATTCTATGTAAATTATAAAAAATGTATAAAATTATGATAACATCGAAGTACAAAAACACAACAGCAAGTGAATTACATAATTTAAGTAACAGTGCTCGGTGTGTTTAGATTGCGTAACATAACCTATGCATACGTCCTTGGTACATACATTATAAGCTGCATGTCTTATACGAGGCGATATACAAAATTAATATTCATGAGTTTACCGATGCCGTCTGAACTCAGTGCCGGCTCTACTCGCCCTCTAGTCTGTGTCCGATTCGTAAGTAATTACTTTACAAATTACAATTATTTGTTCGGATTAGTGAAACGATCGTGTTCTGTTATGTATGCGTTTTATATCTCAATTCTATCAGACAGTATCTAGTACGTAAGTTAAATTACAACGAAATTGGATTTATTGTGGTTAAAATGTAAAATGGTCGTTTCGTCTAAAATAAATCACAATATTATCTTTCTTAAATGTTTTATAGTATGTAATTGCAATAGAATTGCAAATATCCCTCTCAAACCACTATCAGTTTAAAATAAATGAATAGAATACGAATAACGTCGTAAAAGATAAATGTGGCCGTGTTAAACACATCTGATTCCGCTAAATATAACTAGCATTGAACAGAATACTTTGACATCATAATAAAGTCGGTTTCTGCAAGATAAAAGATATTTTTGACTACGATTTTACGCCATTGTAAAATAAATAGCACATTATATGTCTTCACAAGTGATTCCCTGAACATCGGACCGCTCCGCCACAATATTTTTATGATCTATCGCTGCATTTATTAACACCGCGAATATACTGTCATTGCGTTTGAAAAACATGCGACCGCTTAATATTTTAAATGACTGACTAGATAATTGTGTTAATTCTTTTAAGCAGCGCATATGTACGATAAATTTTACGTAACATTAGTGGTTCTTTACAAAATTTATTCATGTTTTTCATACTAATTTAACATAAACAACTCTATGTTAGATGCGAATATTGTATTTGTTTAATGTTCAATGTTTTCTATATATTGCATGTGATATGCATACTTTGTTTAGATATGTTTATGTTTTATTTAAAAAATATTTTTCTTTCTTTCTTATTTCTTCAAGTGACACTGCTAATAGCATAATTACGGTTGTCTGTAGCTGTCGTAAGCGTCGCAGAAAGTCTAGATCAATTAACTACACTAGTTATATACCACTTTCCACCTGCTCCACGATCTGTGTAGCCGTGTGTCTGAAGAGAAGCGGTGGGCTAAGACGTCGGTTCATTGAAATGTGGCGGGTATGATGAACTTTGGATTACGTCGGACACGCGAGCGCTTCAAGGAACACGTGAGGAACCTGTTTGCGCTATTTTAGACCAACCTGGGGTTGCTTTAATAACCACCGGGTCAGCGAATTAGCCCACATAGTTAGTACTTTCGATTTTGACCCGTGCTTGACCTTAAACGCAAATCTTTTATTTCATAGACACTAAACGATTTATTCGTCTCCCTAGACAAAGTAATAATAATACCTACTGTCTGTGTTAATAAATCCCTTACTCATCTTTAATCAAACATAGTCGACATCCTTACTAGAATATCTTAATGACATAATTTGCTAACAATCCAGTAACATTATACCTTTTGTCATACATAGCTATAGTATCATTAAGTATATCAAAGAGTAGAACGCTCTAATTTCAAAATTGAATTGGAATTCTCGTGAAGGCGCGGAGTACGCAGTCGGTCGGGCGAGTGCTGCCGGCCAGATAAACAGACTGGTTTCGATATCTTGAAAAAGGCAAAAAGTTCTCTTTTTATAAAACGCACACACGGGAAGTCGCCGCTGATAATCTGGTGAGGTAAGTGCAGTTTTGACTTTAATGTGTTAATAAAATTGTAACCGTTCTGTCGGCTAAACGGGCCCAAGGTTTATATTGATATTCATTTAGAAGCCGAAAATGATAGTGAAGTTTGTAGACATTATTATGAAGAACGCTTAAATTTGAGGCTACGTGACATATTGCTTGCTAATTCGTGCTAAATTCCATTCGTGTTTTGCCTATTGTCTTAATGCGAATACAATCTCGCTTATGGTCAGCTTAGAATTCAATTCGCGCTAGCGCATGACTGATCACTTTGGGGACTCACCGAGATTGGGTGTCATGATCTCTTGGTCTTTCGGCTTCTTTTTTCGAGGACGCCCTTTTTGTCGTGGTGGTGGTGCCGCCGCTCCATTGAAGAAGGGCCCTTTAGGAACATCGGGTTCTACTCGCGTGAACTCGGGGGAGGGGTATGGGGGGTAATGCGCCCCTGGAGGAGGCCCAGCGTAAGGTCCCGGGCACATCTGTGGTGGACCGGGAGGAACCGCCATGTGAGGGCCATAGTCCGGCATAGTCTCATAATGCAGCCTGTCAAAGAAAATATGTTTTTAATATTACAGAATATGTCTCGCACGCCTTATAAAAATTATACATTTAATGGTAATAAAAGGTTGCAATGATTTCAAACCCTTATCGGTTTTGATATTGGTAATATTAGTCTAAACATCTGTCTCCACACTCAACGTCAACGATGTCTCCACGTCTGATAATTTCCTAAGCAAATATTGAAAGCATTTAAATCAAACCTGCAGTATACTGCCGAATCCCTGATGCCGAACGTGTCGCCCTTCGTGAGCGGCGCGTTGCAGAGCGCGCAGGAGAAGCAATGCACGTGGAACACC
>DWPV01002653.1:0-16748 GCA_018251915.1 Urbanus proteus proteus
AAGAAAATTTAGGTAAGAGTATACAATATTAATATGATGAATTTATAATTACCATATTGTTTGATTAATTCAACACACTCGCGGACAACACAAAATAGTTTGTACATATAGTTGTATATTGTTATTTTAGTACAGAGAGAATGGGAGCGTAGGCTAGCAACCTGTTTATACTAATGTCTCGTGGCGCACACATTTTTACTCTGTTCTTTTTCTCTTCTAAATCTATTTCATAGATTCTAAATCTGTTTCGGCTATTCTAAATCTGTTACATCATTTCATTTTAATATTGTATATTCTTACCCAAATTTCCTTCTAATAGTTTTTTTGATTATTTTCTTGTGTATGTATGGGAATAGTGTAATGTAATATAATATTGTAAATAACTATGGATTTTACTTATTCTCTACACGCTATACCACAGTATAAGCAGATACAGAAACAGATGAAATCGGCAAATATTTTAACATTTAATTATTTTCTTGGAATTTCACCGTGTCAAGTTTATAAGGGTAATCAACTGAGAGGTCAGGAAAACTAAAGCACACACACGTTTTATTGCTTATATCCAAAGAACTCTCAAGCATGCAGGTTTTCTTTTTTCATTTTCCTTCACCGTTAAAGCAAGTGACATTGGTTTTAAGTTTGCAACAAGTTCAATAGATATAATATAGATAGATATAAATATAAATAAGCCTCTGATTCATTGTCAATCCATTATTGTCCCACTACTGGGCACTGATCTCCTCTCAGTGAGAGGAATTTAGGCCTTAGTCTATGGCGATGGCCAAGTGCGAATTGTTGGCATCACACACCTTTGAGAATTTTTCTTTTTTAAGAACTCTCAGATGTGCAGGTTTCCTCACAATGTTTTCCTTCACCGTAAAGCAGGTGATAATTAATTTCTAATTTCTAATACGCACATAAATGAGAGGTGCATGCCCGGGGTTTGAACCTAGGACCCCTCGATCGAGAGGCCAAGTTTCAACCATTAGGCTATCACTGCTCTAGGCCTCCAATTGCCAGATTTCAAACCACTAGGCTAGCATTATTTGCGTTTATTTTAACATCAAAGAGTACATTTTTTTCTATTCTTTATCACATTGTGTATTGTAACATTTTACCAACACTATGCATACATATTTAAGTCTTTAATGTTATCCTAGTTTGATCTGCTTATAATATCACCATATCCATAAGACTTATTTAGAATAAATAGGGTGTATTATCAAAATACAACACCTTCAAAAATACAATGTAGTTTTATTTCTGCTTAACATGCAGATTTGAAGGGTGTGTTAGCCTTTTTCCGGGATGAATGCCCCCGGGCAATTTCATAACGATCGGTTAAGTAGTAAAAGCGTAAAGGCGTTACAAACAAATAAACGGATATTCGCATTTATAAAAGGATAGGATAGGATGTAATAATAATACTACACATATATAGGTATTACAACACAATATGGACTTAACTTGGGTGATAATACAGCTATGCTATCATTAGGGTCAATTATGCTGGTTAGCTGAGCGTACTCCAAACGTATTGACGAGATGATTGGATTCGACATTGCTTTGTCTATACGGACATGCTTTGTCTTGACGCGGGCATACCTAATACAAAGAATGAAATAATGGTCCTAAAAATGGACTTTGTAATTATTTCATGGGCTGAAAGCTTAATGAGCAAGTTATATATTGACTGCGAAAAATACGCGAACTAAGGTAAGGTTGAGCTCACTAAAAACCATTAAAAAAGCTTTCTACACTCATGCACTACGATTTTCTCCTGCATCGTGGGTGCCATGGACACACAAGGAAGAATACACAAACACTCATGCCTAGAACAGAAACCTAAAATCATCATTCAGATATTTGTCTGGCCGAGGATCGAACTCGAAACCCATTGCGTTTCAGGCCGGTATGGTGATCGCTCCGCAACGCCACCCGCGTCAGAACTAAAAGACTTTATAGGATTAGTAAGCTGAAGAGCAATCGCCACGTACCTATCTCGTAGATGCTCGCGAACGATTTCTTAAGTGTTCTAATGATCTTAACAATGGTTGAGGCTCAGATGTTCTTGGCGAATGAACTTAATGTTCATCCGTCAATACATTCTTAAACAAAAGTTTAATACGTGAACGGACACAAATGTTACCGCGGTTTTCCATTTCTATGTAACTATCGGCCTTACAAAGTTTTATCATCATATTTTATTGGCGAATTTAATGGCAAAGTGGCAAGAGATAGACAAAAACCGGTAAATAATGGTAGCTTACATACAAAGTACGTGAATGTATAGTTCGTAAATCTTGTTACGATTCACTATAGCAAATATCGCACTCAGTGACAGTGGCAAGGCACTGCGTGACACCACCTCATGGCTGCAGTGTGTCTGTCTCGTGAATTTGTTGCCGATCTTGCATACTAAGCGTCCTTCCAAATGTTGTTGCGTCATTTCGTGGTTACTTCTCTTCAAGCAAGTTGTAGTTTGAGTTTTGAATTGGTTTAGCTCATTTCAATGCAATTAAACATGTAATGATTGTTTACTAGGTTTTTCATTCGGCTCCCTCTACTTGAGTTACGTTATCATGTTATCCAGATTACCATGTTATCCAAGTTACCATGTGTTAATTCGGGTCTTAAATTATCAGTGTGCTAAATTTCATCCAAATCCGATCAGTAGTTTTTATGTGAAAAGTAACAAAGTTCCATCCATTCATTCTTATTTATAAAAAAATACTTTTATAATATTAGGAAACCTAGTAAAAAACTAAACATTTACACATATGTATTTAGTTGTGTACATTTTATGTCGAAAGATGAATGCCGTTTTACAAAAGGTCGCAGTCCGAAGCTATTGAGCCAAATAAATAAAATGAAGGTACCTATTTATATTTGTGGGGCTGATTTCCATTTTACGGATAAGAATTTGTTGAATACCATTTATTATGTAAACATTTATTCCAATTATTCTTCATCGTAAATTAATACGTCCATATTTCTACGATTGCTTATAATAATACCTCTGTATGATATTTATATAGTTTTGGACATTTTTCATAATATATTCAGATCTTCAGAGATCTACCTAGATCTAGTACCTATTTAGATCTACATATATATTTCCTTTACTGTGTAGGTACCGATCGAACTTCATTGATTTGTTAAAGGAGGAATAAATTTGTAAATTTTATATGTATCGGGCGCACATAGGTAATACGGTTAACAATATTTTTTCTCTTTTATTTATTTACTGGATGCCATTTTAGCACGGTTTTTATTTCTTTTTTGTTTGGTTGGTATTGACGAGCTTTAAAAAAGAACGAAATGGTAAATTTATAATTTAATCACCCATAAAATTTTCGTCTATTGGTTATGATAAACACACGTCGACGCTAACCGTGCTTCGTATATTTAGAGCCCTCGCAAACTAAACACTGAGGAAACATTACTACTAAGAAATCAGCAATAGAGAAAGGCCAAAACAGTAGGTATGTTTTACTTGTTATTCAACCGATATATATTCATATATACATTTTTTTATTTAATAGCTAACTATATACTAAATTAAAATTTAAAAAAAAGCAGAAAATATCCCATACAGTCGAATTTGACCATCAGGCGACACTTACTATACAATACGCTAAGCATACATTTTATATTGCGCGTTAGTTGTATAGCGTAGTAACACTCGTAACCGTAACGGCGTTGGCCAGATTGGGGCGTTTCCTTGCCAATATTTACAAGGGAAATAGGGTCAACTGTCTGTTCCGCAGCCTGTGATTAAGCCGTCACTGCCAAATTATCCTCATAATGCCGCCTCGCTCCTCTAATTCCAGTGGCTTCTGGACACTTCGTTTTAAGTGCTTGCGATTTGCATCTTTCTGGTTCAGGTGTATTGTATTTTATGTTTACTCACTGTTGATATTAGCGTCTGTAATACTTTTTATAAAAAGGAACGTTGTTTATTGTTTGTTTTTATAAACTAGTTTTCTTATATGGTAATTGTTAGTAGGTATGTTATTTGTTAAATATTAAGGTTTTTTATTTTATTTATGAAGGTTCATCAATACTTTGCAATTTAATAATGAGTCTTTATGATATTAAATAGTCAACAAAACGTCGGTCCTGGACGTTTCCACTGATATAGGAATGTAGGTTGTGCCGCAGAAATTGCATTAGGGACAGATTTGTCGTATTCGAAAAACCTTCCTAATGATCCTTATGATACTTTATAATGACTTCTAACGAATTCAACTCCAAATTCCAATTTAATTTTCTCATTGTTGATAAGTGTTAGGCACGCTCGACGTCATTGTTGTTTTAATTGTTCATAGCGAGCACTTTATTCTGGTGAGGTCACACGTTATCTAAAACAGCTGTCGGGTGCACACGGGCTACAATGGTCTCGTTTGTATCCGCGCCGTGTAATATTGTTCGTAATTTAAAATATCGGCCACGTTGGAACGGGCGGCGTCGAGTTTATTTTCCAGCTGAAATGTGGGGTTATCCGGGGTATTGTTGCGTTGATTAGATCAGGGAAGCTTTGTTCTGAAGAGAACGAGCTCATTCGCAGTTATAGTACGTCGCACGCGACCAGGCCGGCAGCGGTCGCACCGTACCTGTTACCGACCGCAACTGAATACATTAAGCGATTCTACGTTTCTCAGTACACGCGGAACAACTAGGACCTAACTGGAATAAAAAATATTATTGAATCAATTTATGTATGCTTAATAGTATAATCGCAATTAATTTTTTAAAGGGTTTTCGCAACATATAGTTATCATTTATACAAAAATTTCACTGCTAAACCTCATTAAAACGCAAGCTGGCCGGCCTTAGCGCCGCATTCTAGCGTACTACCTTTAGAGAATTAAAGAAAAGTCTCTAAAGTATTGTACTATATTTTATGTATATATCTATTGTTATTTACGTGTAGGAGGCTTATATATGTATAACAATATTAACGTGAATGAAGATGAAGGACCGTTTTTTCGATTAGGAGGGAGGATAAGAATTACGAGTACCAACTCTTAATGCCAAGAAAACTCGAGTATAGAAAGGGTACTTTTGTAGGGAAGCTTACAATACGCTAAATGCTTATGTTTGCGATGACTGTCCCTCTTGGCCAATGGGCTCTATTATTATCATCCGGGCTCCTGTGCGCTGAATTGGCTAAATGTTTTGTACTCATGAAAAGATTCGAGATGACGGGGAAATTGTTAAGAAAATTGATCACTTCCACTCGAGTAGCTCGGGTTTGTTATTTTGTAGAAGTTTTTGTGGGGTACGTACCGAAGGTGGGTATTTTATAGAGAGATAGATAGATAGGTACATGAATTTCGTTTTCGCTTGTTGTTAGCTGTATAGTTACCAAATTAGGGTCTACATATATTTAGAAAAATATACACATTTATGACTTGTAGTATATCGAATATAATTTTTAAGATTGTACTATCTTAAAAATAATTATATTCGATATACTACAAGTTACAGTAGATATCTGACTAAAAATCAATTGCAGATCCCTATAATACAAAGGGAAAAGGTCCAAGGATTTTAATTAATATTTTAAAAGTCTTTGTATAAATTCAATTAAATTTTAAGTTATTGATTCTAATGTCTACTTTTCAATTACCGTCACCCTACTTGGGGAGTTTCAGGGGAAATAAGTCGGATACTTTAATTACAAATTTTGTCCTTATAAACTTGACAAGATATTTGAGGCTTGTCGTAATTTTTAAGTCTAGCTCGGGGTTACCTTGCGATAAGGGCATTAGGTTGAAAATCCCTGTCTTGAAGACTTAAAAACTCGAACCCCACGCCTGAGTAAATCGCCAATGACAGCTTTGTTAAAACTTATTTTAAAATGTAGATCTTAACCTTTAAAAAATGTTAACTATCTTAATATTATCTACTCTATATCTATTTTTATATAGTATGGAAAGTACTTCATACTAAGTCGCCAGTGTCATTCATGGAAACTAATATTCAACCCCAGATAGAATTAGAATTCTATCGGAGGTTGATCACAGATGCGTTGCTTCCTTTTTGTTAGTGTCTCTTACCACTATAACATAACGTTATAATGCTAAAACAGCTGTACAGGTAAAAGATTAACATCGGGGGGTTCTTTTAGTACTATGTAAAATTTGGCGTTCGGAAATATAGTATTTTAGTTCACTTACGATATGATGGACTGTCAAAAGACGGAGTAGATATACCGATCGCGTATCGTTTGCTCGGGCGTCCATCGTGCAAATTCAAATGCGTGATTTATTACCTAAGACTAGGGTTGCCAATACGGTAAAAGTATTTTTAAAAATATACTTTGGACTAGTGTTCATAATACAATTTAATCTATAGAAAATATAGTTCCTGCTTATAGGTACTAGACAAATGTCTTCTGAGACAATTTGACAAAAAATTGACGAGTAGTAGTAGTTCTTACATTTTAATGTATGGGTGGGCGATCATATAAAGCAACCATCTTATTTCCAGAAGTAGCAACGCATCTTTGATTGAATACAGATATAACCCCTGTTCTATATATAGATCTATTCGTATTTTTATTAAAATAAATTAAAAGAGCAAGAACGCTTTTTGGTTTAACTCTATGGGCACCGCCGCTTCATATATTTCCTAATAATGGCACTGTCCTGCTGCGACTGCGAGATCGTTTGCTATTTTCATATCATAAAAATGTCCAAAATAGTAGTTCTGTTGGCAACCCTATGTAAGAAGCGCACGGTGTAGGCTCTAGTGACGGGGTGTGTCGATCAATCACCGGTGCGGATGGACCGCGACACGCCATTAGACGGCGCCCGGCTCAGGTGCTCGCCTGTCGCCTGCCCACGGCTTAACTATATTGTCCCTTTATCATCAAATTAACTACACTATTCTCATTTCACCCATACCGTTGTTAAGGATTTTAAATATATTTTCAAGATATTTTCCAATTTACATATCCAGTGGTATGATTCTGTAGTGTAAATAATCGGCTACAGTCATCGGCGTTTTCGGAGGTGTCCAAGAGAAGGTCTTTCACAAGGAACTATTGCGTAGTTGGTTGTTAACTCGTATTCGACCAAAGTTTCGGCTGGGGCAGCCACCGTTGGCAAAATCTTCAGATTCAGCCAAACTGGGCGGAAGTTTTGGCCGAAGTTGAAGGTTTCTAACGAACTACACGAGATAATGGAGATGATGTAACCTGAAGATCATCGCACTGTACATTAAGAATTTAATTTGTTAAGTTTTTAAAGATAGTTTTTAAACCTCCACATTCGGTTTCGGTCGACGGTTGTGGCGATAGCCAATTAATCGTTTTCCGCTTCGGCCAGAAATCGACCTTCGATCGGACACTACTGTTAATCCTTTTCCAATAATCTTCAATAGTGCATCCTAATGTCCTATGCTCCCAGCTGTAGGGTGTATGCATAAATAGATTAGCACTGTATTAAATGGGATCTTAACGTAATTTATTGAACTAATTTAGGATTGATGGCAGCACTGTCGAACTAGATCAGTATGCCACTTTTGCCGTTAGTGTTATGATTCCGATAGTGATTAATGATTGCACCAAACTTGTTAAACTACTAGTACCTAATTTGAGTGCTTGCATTAATTCAGTCACGTTGATACTCTGTTTATACTAAACTGTATGTATTGAGCAACTCTACGGATATTTTAATTAAAAATTCTTTATTAAAGATTCTATGTACCGTGTGTACATAATTGTACCATATTAGTTTATCAATTCTAAATTTGGTTAAAATAAGCTTAGAAAATATATAGCTTAGAAATATTTTATTTCCTAGTGCATCATAAAAAACCCCTGTTGGTGTTGTACCAAGAATTCTGTTCTGCAGGTAATGGACAATGCTTATCGAAATAAATGGGTGTTATAAGTTTACCGCACAGGAGGACATGACGTATGCTCTCGTTTGACTACGTCTGAAATAAAACTTGACTGACTGCTGGAAATGTCCAAGCTATTGATGTCTTCGATAATTCTTCTTTTTTGCTGTATGGTTTAGTATGCTTTCGATTTTTCAAATTCGACTCGATCTCGTGGGATCTATCCATTACGGGATAAAAACTTTCACTATAGTGTAGTTTAAAATCTGATATCAATATTTTACCTACATATTTCTTCTCTTGTGATGTTCTAATAATTGTATAATATATAATCATTAAGTAACTTTTGGACAGGTATGTCGTAAAAGGTCTATGAAAATTAAACGTTGCAACGAATACACAAATAGACGCTGAGAACAAATACTTATAGATTCCGAACTTCGAAATTGCTTTTTTAGTTCAAAGCAAACAAACGAGTAAGAGAGCTACTGTAAACACCGTAGATCTCTGAGAACGAGTTGACAAACACTTTTATGCCATCCAAGTTTAAAAAGAATGTATTTCTTTATACTCTTTTGTGAAAGCTATCAAAGGGCGGGGAGAAACATAGAAGTGCAATATCAGCTTGGCACATACAACACATGAATAAAGCGGCGTTTACCCCTAACCCCATTGTTCGCTTTACGTGATATAGGGACATGAACTAGCAAACAGTGAACGTAAGCGGGCACACGACACGTGGCATCCGCACAATAATAGACTGTGTCCATTAATTAGACCAACATGTTTCATCGTAATGGACTAGACAGCGGTGACGCGCTGCCGAGCCGTTAGTTAGCGCTATATCTAATGCTGTGAGATTATACTATTAAGTTCATATTAAAGATTGTAGGTAAAGTTTTAACTGGTTGCATCTGTTGTACACGTGAGATGACCTCACTGGGATTTTGTCTCGACAGGGATCAAATCTCGTTATGCAGTAGCTAGAATTGACGTTTTTGTTTTTTTACACCGTGTCCTTCTCTAAATTATCATTTTATTCGTGTCGACCCATTTTTTGTTGAGCTTTATGTATTTATAGTAATATTGGGTATGGTTACTATAAATATGGAATACCTTGATAGTATCGTCACTACACGTACTATGTATAAATTAGTAAAAAAAGATTACGAATATTTGAAATAAAATGATGTAATCTTTTCCTTACAAAACCTATTCCCTACGCAATGGAGTAAACGTGAAACGGTCGCTTACGTGGGCTGTTTCTTTTTTTCAAATCTACAGTTGAATAGCTTGGCTAAGAGGGATGTCACTGAGCACATTTTAGCTTCCTTTCTCTTATAAGAAAAAACCTTTTGCTAGCGTATAAGTTACTTCTTTTGTAGACTGCATCTGGACTGCACAATTTGCCTCGAGACATAAACATTTCATTTTGACGAAATTCTGACACCTAACGCCACGTTGAATAAGTTGAAAAGATTTTTATACTTTCAAAAACGAGAAACCCAACTGTGAATGTGTCGCATATGGCAAACCGAAAAAGCAAGTCAAAACTCCATTTTGTTTTTTTGAAATTTTAATGTACCAAATAGACGGCGTTACTCGCGCTATCATAATTATGTCTGTGCGCGTTACCGAGATGAATCTTTACACACAGGCACACATATGTACATTAAAAAATATAATCTTGCTTCTGTCGTAGTCGGGTAAAAAGTAAAGCAAATCCATCATTGTACACGTAGCAACCGGCGTCGGCTAAATACTAGGTGTATTTAAACAGAGTCGATATTTTCCTGTGCAGTGCGGAACATTTGCTGAAAAATAGAGACTCCTTCGTGTTGGTATCATCAATCCTCGTCTGGCGGAGTCTTGTTGCTCGTTCACTGTTATAGGATGAAGCCATTCACCTTTCACATGTAGGCCATTAGTAGAAAGATAGGCTCAATACTGTAGCACGTGCTGCGCTGCGCCCCTTTCGAGATAAGCCCGCAGTGTTAAATATGTGCCTGCCGCCGCTTGCGGTCGATGTTAGTCTATAATTCTTCATCAACACCTATATTGAACAACACAGACAAGCTGTGCCTGTATCTTCTTCTATATAAATAAAAGCAAAAGGATACTCATTTCTGACTACGTAGACGTCTACTGATTAAAAAACATTCTTATATTTGTAATTTGATATCATATTCTGTAAATGTTTAATATGAAATTTAAATCATAAAGTAACAATTAATTAAATCAAGATGTGTAGCAGTAAAAAATCGAAGCTGAACTGGTATTTGAAAGAATTTATTATTGTCAATCTGTATCGTTAGTCTAAGGGTAGAATACTAATTTACATCCATATTTATTAAGGTCGCTTTCAGTTACAGAGATGTGCTGAAGAAGCCATTATTGTCAGCAGGGCAAAGGTTGAAATTGAAATTTTGCTTATTTTTTTATTCTGCTTTCAAGCGCCACCGTTATTTAA
The DNA here is from genome assembly GCA_018251915.1 of Urbanus proteus proteus. NCBI lineage: Eukaryota > Metazoa > Arthropoda > Insecta > Lepidoptera > Hesperiidae > Urbanus > Urbanus proteus. Next base: position 10,328 of record DWPV01002653.1, read on the forward strand.
ATATTTCGCAAGGAATATCTTTACATTACGATCTGTTGTTGCTGATTTTGTAAAGACATACAATTTAAATTTCACAGTACACAGGTATACAGCTAGACTTAATGGAGTAATTAAGGCCATTTCCTTTTGTTTAACATTAAGAAATTTAATTATTGTCCCGTTAAATTTAGATATGTTCAGAACTAAAGCCTTTGTGTTCCTCATGGTATATTATTTTTCACATCTTAATTATTATTATTCAGGTTTGTACGTACTAAGTACTTATATTAAAAAAAAAATATTATCCAATTACAATAAAGTAAGTACCATTTAAAATTTAACTTTTAAATATTAGTTGTAACTTCTTAAATTTAAAATTCTTCATTTAGAGGACAAATAGAAATAAACAGAAAGAAAACCTTTAGGTTACTATATATGTATATTAGTTTTTAATGTGTAAGCAAATTGGTATTCAATATTTTTTGTATAAGCATGATGATCCATCGAAATAATACGATTTTATCTTGAGAGCTACATATTCTCACCAACAATACCATTTCAACAAAGGCCTCAAACGTAATATTGAGAACCTAACAACGTGGAGACTATTTTTTCTAAGGTCGTTATTCAACCATTTGAATATAAATTATATCCACTTTTGATGTAGGTAAACGTATTATTGATATGGAACAGTTTAATAGTTTATTTTGTAGATCTTTTCTGCTAAAATATATTAAAGCCATTATAAAAATTAGGCCTCAACATATATCAGTGCAAATCTTTATAAGTAGTTCGATAAGAGAAAACAATCAAAAAGATAATTAGAATAAATATAGTAAATACAAATACCTTTAACTGCGCTGACCAAGTGTGGTTGGAAATACTATGATTATTTTATACTATCAGGATAAGACAGAAGGCTGCTATTAGAATCAATCAAAATTCGGTCTATTATATCCGTCTAGTTGCAGGTCCATGTTATATTTAAAAACTTGATTCCATTGCGTATTGAATGCATTAAGCCTTATTTATCCCTTAGGTATAGTAGCGTCCGACCACACATCACGGATAGCGTAAATGCCAATGTTATAATAAATCTTATATAGTGAAAATCCACCTTCAGCGACGTTTTTGCACGTTCGTATCCCGGCTGCGTCGCTGTCGTTATGTGCAAAAACCTTTAGGTGGGGGCGTATATTACGCGGTGTATGGAACGCTCGTGTATTGTTCGGGCGGCGTCGGAAGCTGGAGACCTTTGTTCCAGGACATGGCGTGGTCGTTACTTTATCTCATTACACGTGTCGCTTTCGGTCTAACGAAGCTGCTCGCAATTGTTCCACCTTTAGAATTAATGTGTCTCGCCTTATAATACCCGCGTCCCAACACTTAGCCATTGTTTGAAACTGGACGCTATTTGACTGTTAACGTGTGCGTCTGATGGTATAGGTATAACAAACACAACAAAGCGAGATCAATACATAATTAAATGTCAAACACACTGAGGCTTAGATAATTGATTTGAGGTAACTATTTTAGTGCTTGCATCGCATTTGAATGGTAGTAGGTTTTAACTGTCTATATTTTAGTGCTGGGTATCACTTATTGCCCATGGTAGCATAGATTGAGTTTAATATATAAAACTGCTTGAAATGAAAACAAAACTTTTGAGCTCAAAAGTGAGTTTAACGATATAATTAAAAAAACAAAATGGCTATCATAAGATGGATACGTACGCACCTGATCAATCATCTTGGTTGGCATGGCATTGCAAGCATATACAATTATCGAGATAACATATTTATGATTTTAGACGGATATTAATGCGGAATTGTAACATTTTATTGTGTAACCGATACTTACGATATGATGTTTAATTCATTTTATAACGAAATAAAATCATTGTAAGAAAATAAAATAAAGCATATTTTCATTCTAACCTTTCTCCCATGAATTTAGTCCTATTCCAATTAAGTTCAATTTGTTACCAAGTCAATGGGCCCACTATTTCTATTTAACATCTAATCTTTGTGAAAGAAGACCGGAGCTTAATTGTCCCTTTCGCTATTTGTCTCTGACAAAAGTAACGAGAATATAACAAGATAACTTATTAGTACGGTTACAGGTGCGTAGAACATTTTTTGCGGTAAATGCGATGTAACGAATGTTGGATATTTCGCATTATTTTGCCTCAAATATTCGCATTCGATTTAAAAAAAAAACATCATAAAAGTATGGATTTTGGTCTTGGCCCTCTTAGCGGATACCGGTTTAATAAACAAAGTTTGTAATAACAAGATTTGTTAGAATTAGTTTTTTTTTTATTTTGGTTCTTTTACAAAAGATATCATTGTTTACAATTCGAGTTTTTTTATACAAGAAAGTATTAATTATATTGTTTTTTGTGTCTTAATTTTGTTTCTATTAATATGTAGTTCATTCTCGTGAAACATTTGCATCGTTTTGCGAATGCGAATATTCGCGAATATGATTAACTGGTAATAAATTGTGTAGGTACAAAACTCAAATTATACCTACCTAATAACCTGATGCTTAGTATAATCATGTAACATGTACTTTATTTCACCTTTGCTTTTGATTTATGACTTGAGTAAAGTTTTCGTCTAATCGCTTTTTTCCAAGGTTTGCTAACGCGGGGAATCGGTACAAGTTTTATTTGAGTTTTATGTAGCTTGTGTTAGTAGGGTAATTGCACGTTCCAAATTTGGTTTTAAGTAACATTTAATTAAATATGTTTTTTTTTTAATTTTAACACCTCATTGTACAACTACGTACAAGAAAAGTACCAAACGCATAAAGTGCACAATTGTCATAAACTGAGATGATAAGGTATCAAATACCGTTCATACACGCGTTGCAACTCTTCCTGCGTTTAACTTAGAACGCATTGTATAAACGTTAAAGTATGTGTTCTGAAGTCATCGCCGTAGTCGAACTACTTACTGTGAATAGTAATGGTGCATACCTTGAACTTCCATTTGTCAGGAAAAGATATAAGAAAAGATGCTTGGACATTTCAGCTATAGATTCGATCTGCCAGCTACGACTGTCTCAATAAATTGTTCGACGATTGTCCCTAATTAGGGATAATAGGGATAAAGAGATTCGTTTATCACAATTATCCCTTCGAAACGATTTAGGGACAGTACACATGTGGCAGAGACTGCTAAATTGCCTTTCGTTAAGACCTGGATCGGTCCAATTGCTTCATTGTACAGTCGCGCGTTAAATGAGTTCGTGCCATATGTGCTCATGTAGGAATCTTCAGCGGGTTTCGTTCTCTCATTGTTATTATATTTAATAGGCAATGCTTTCTATAGGCCTTTACGTATGTCAATGTTGACGTGGTAATAATTTAAGTGCTAGTAGACTTTATTTCGGTGATGTGAAAAAAATAAATTGCAAGAAACCTACGTTATATAAAGTTGCAGCACACAAATAGCTAGTTTTAAATAAGTTTTTACATCACATTAAAAATTCAGTACATATTACACATTAAACATTACTGTATAGTATTTTTAGAGACAACAAATATCACGAAACAATAAAGGTGTGAATATATTGTATTTTGCACGTGAACATACTAAGGGTCAAACGGAATTCTATAAAAAGTCGTTTGTATAGAATAGTGAATATTGGAAAGGCAATAAAGGTGGCGAGGAGAAAAATCCAATCATGAGATCGGCCACCCCGGTCTCTTGATGTCCCGGTTAAGCCATCTACTTTGTATCTGTAAGCATAATGCTGACAATAACGCTACTCCCTAAGGATTGGGTCTACATCTAGACGCTATTGGTGTCTGAGGTTACCACAACCCTTTGTGCAATGTCTTGTGTATTATGCCATTCCGATCACAAAGTACTGCTTAACATTCGCCAGGTACAAAGGTCAGGGGATAAGGTTAAAGGTTGAAATGGAATTTTCCTTCTTTATGCGCATATTGGAAACATTGGCTTATACAACTTCGTTACTGTTCCTGCAGAGAACACTGAAAGAGTTATGGATTTTACATTTTAGTCGTTTGACTTGATGGTATTTCGTCGCGTTCTAGGTTCGATTCCAATCGAGGATATCTGATCAATCAATTGTCAGCATAACAATTTTGATAAAGAATTGTTCTTGCATAGGTACCTCTATGTAATAAGTTAACTTATTACTTAAATAATGAATTTAGATGTATGTCTGTTGCCTGTCAATCAGTCAGTGATTGTGTTTATTCTCCTTTTTGGTAGTCTCCTAAACCATTCCCATTTTGTATTAGTTCCGCATCAAACAGTGGATCAGTATAGAGTTCAAGAACATCTTTATTATATTTATAATTCTTAACATTACGTACTAATGCTTTAAATATATAGTACTAGAAGAAACTCGGAATTTTAATATTTGCATGAAAATATTCAATTTCTGGATTTGTCTAAACCTTTTTCTGCACCTGCTATCTCCTTAATTAATAGCCTCTTGCACTTAAATTCAGTTCCATTTGCGCTGAAATTAATGCAGTTGGGTCCTTGTCTTTGTTTTAAATTTCAGAGAAATTTCTTTAAAATCTAAAGTTTAATAAGATTAAATATTTTTGTTAGTAAACAGATTTGAATTACGTATTCTTCTTTGAATAGATTGATAAATTCGTAATGATTGTAATACGTCATATTTAAAAAAGATATATCAAGTACGTAATAGTAGATGCTAAATTATCCACTACGAGCTCCCACACACGAACAATACACGTGACACATAATTTTATATCACTCACTGTAATACTTATATTTACTTTTCATGAAAATTCCGATACAAAATCGGTACAGATACCTATCTATACAAATAAATCAAATTGAAGTGTCTGTTAGTGATTTCAACATAACAATTTTTTACTCAATGCATATGAAAGTATACACGATACCTATAACGAAAATGCATTTTTTTTGTCTGTCTTTTTATCTGTCTGTCTGTTTGTGTGCCTGTCAGTCTGTATGTTTGGCTGAAGTAATATTCTAAATGGCTGGACCGATTTTGACGGGACTTTCACTGAAAGATAGCTGAAAGTCTAAGGCGTATCATTACTACTTTAATTTTTTTAAATCATTATCGCGCGCACCACGCGCATGCACGCACCGTCGCGGTAGAGCGAGACGACATCTATGTTTAAATATGTATTATTTTTTTACTTTTTAAACGCGTGTAAAACCGCGGAGATCAGCTAGTAGTAAATATAAAGATTATTTCCTCTTCAGTTTCGCGCTGTTAGGTTATAACAAGTATGTTCTGTGAACCCTTGACTGCGGTTGAAACGTACATGCTCCACTGATTTCGCTTTATTCGAAATTCTGTTCCACGATATATTTTGTTGTGAGAGTACCCACGTCCTCTGTACGATACGACTCATATTTTCGTTGTACAATAACTTACACCTAAATGGTCCGTGCTGGAGTTTTTCGAGTGTAATTGATATTTTTCAAGGTATTACATTTTCTACGGCTTTATAGCGCTTTTTAAAAGTTATGGGACATAATCGTTACATTAAATCAGACATCCGATGTAATCTTACATCAGATTATTTTATGACGAGAAGATGTGTTTCGTTTTCATGTAATTAAGTGATGTATTTCTAAATTGTTTCTGGAAATATAATCATAATTGCCTTTCCTATTATGTTCATGTTGTATACCTATCAATGCTTAATATCTTTTGAATAGATCATCCTTAAGTATTTTTGTAGTAAAAGTATATTAAACTCACGTTTTTTCATTAGCTATTTTATATGGGCTGTGATTGTGTTTGTACGGCTGGCTACTTGCTAAGAAACTAAACGCCCCGGGAAAAATTAATCTACTGTCCCGTGCCAACAAATATTGTTGTTTGGTCGCCGGCTCCGGACGCCATAAGTAATCTCAGCACGTTATGCACTCTGTCGGTTGTTTATTGGAAAACAGGCACATGTTATAGCTACACATGTTGACTGTATAACTTTTTGAGAATTTAATTACGAATTTTTAGTCTTTTAGGAAATTCGTCCCTTTTGGTTAGTCGATTTTAGATTTTGCAATGATTAAATAAGCGGTAACGAACACGTAGATAGTAATAGGAAGAAGAGTGTTGTCGTGGTGCGATCTAAAAACTTCAAAATTTTAGTTCGAGTAATTGTTTTTTGACCACTTCATTTTTTATCTGACGGTGGTTTCTATGTAGCTTAAGTATGATTATCTGTGTATGAACTTCCACTATATGTTCAAAAATGTTTTATACAAGTAGATAGGTTACTTATTCAAGCGCATATAAACGCTCAAATCGACATAAGCTAAGAAATAAACTTATTGTCTCATACTTTTTAACTCAATTATTCAAGAAACGTGATGTATAAATATTTAACGAAAGTTCTAAAGAATATGAATAAGGAAACAATTGGTTCAAGTTGGTATAGACGATG
>DWPV01002654.1:0-16743 GCA_018251915.1 Urbanus proteus proteus
CCATCGTCGTCGAAGGTCTTGAAGGTGTTGATGACGACGTCATCTTCGTCGGTGCCTCCGGACATGCGGTTGGCGAAGAGGGTGAGCAGCTGGGTGAAGTTGATGGGGCCAGACGCTTCGTTGACCATCTCGTCGAGCTCCTTCTCGGAGGCGAGCCTGCCCAGGGAGTCGAAGGTGGCGCGGAGGTCGTTCTTGCCGATGATGCCATCCTTGTCGTGATCCATTAGCTGGAAGGCCTGTGAAATAAAAGAGAGAAGATTACTAAACGGTTTAATAAAGGGAAAATTTTAAAATAACTCAACTAGCAAATCACAAATTTGATGTTCTGACGTCTTAAGTTCACTATAAGAGGAATCATAACAACTGACGTCCGGTGTCTGTTTATAAAACACATAACAGAGCACGAGCTAAACAATCTCGATTATTAATTAGATCTTTATATGAAGAAATTGATTAAATTAAGGTAATGTACGACGATCACAAACACCACTTTGATCTGTATTGCAACTAATAGTAAATAGTACAATTGATTGAGCAAATGGTACGTTTTTGGTCTCTGCCATCGAATCAGTACTTTAAAACGTAGAGTTTAATTTTCAGGTGCTCACCTCTTTGAATTCAGCGACCTGCTTCTGGGAGAACATAGAGAAGACATTGGATCCAGTGCGCTTGGCCTTGCGGCTTCCACGAGAGGACTGTCTGTCACCACCGCCAGCAGCGGGCGCCTCCTCAGCGGGCGCGTCTTCTTTTGCCTTCTTCTTCTTGATCTTCTTTTCCTTGTCCGCCTGGATAGAGAATTTTTCTTTGGTTAGTTACGTTAGCAGTTGAAATCGGCATATGCAATTTTTTTCATTTTATGTTTAAGTTCTTTAAAAGAATAGGATTTTTTTCGTTCAAATTATGAAGAAATTTGAAAAATCTGATAGTCCTATTGAATTATTTACCTTTCGTTAAATCTGCAATATTGTCAAATAATTAATTTTAAGTTTTTATTGAACCTAACGTGCAGACTGGTTACCTGATAAGTGGTAGGCATTGCCAGCTTTAAGGAAAGCGGTTTTTTGCATCTGTCCAGAAAAGGCCCGTTACTTAATTGTGATGTCAGTTATTATTTTATTACAACGATCCATTTTGTTTTTACTAAAAAAGATAAGTAAGATAAAGTCGGTTTTTCGCCGCGGTAAAGTCATTTTGTAGTTTCAGTGCCCGGCCAAAATATGTCTGGCATCGTTTTATTAATTAGATGTATCTGAATATCATATTCCGCGCGTGCCGATAATAATTCTATTATTAAATTCATTTCACGGTTTGCTCCCAGTTTTAGGCGTCGAGGCGCCTTTATATTTAGATCGCAATCGGCGTCCGCTTACACGAGCCAGCACTGAATATCTGTTACGTAAATCATCAGAAATAGATTCACTTGTTCCCATTTATTCAGTTGCTATCCTATTATTATCATGGGTTTTAAAATTACTGGTTTTTGAGAAATCAAGTTACTTTCAAACGTACTTATATTGAGGTGGAAAACGTTTTAAAATTTAGAGTTTTTATCCCTATTCAAAAAAAAATATTTTGTTTATCTTTATTGAATTCTGTTTAATTTTGTTTGTCTGGCTTTAAGTGTGTATAATTTGCAGATTTATTTAACTTTAACGTATTTCCATGGTTAAAACGACCATTAGTTTATTTTCCATTTCCTTCTCACGATTCAAACGGATTGTTTCATAGCTTAACGTTCGCGAAAGCAACATTTTCACCGTGTTCACTGTAATTGTTTACAATTCCACCACTTCCTTCACATTTCACTTAATCACTTGTGGCCTCACTCGTGTCACTTGCACTTACCATTGTGCTGTTTGTTGGATCGACGAAAGAGAGACTGAACCGCTCGGCAGTCCCACCCTGACTCCGAGATTTCGTTCCCACTCGGAGATCCTACAGGCTCTCCCCCCTCTGTCTCTCGCCTGTTGCGCACACGATTCCATATATAGTTCGTCAAATGGGATAGCTACAAAACGAATCGGCATCAGAACGGTTTGGTTCGCTCACGGGCTCAGCCGCGCAGCTATTGTACAGATTTAAAAATATCTCACCTGCGACCGAATTTCACTATTCAAATGAGACTTGATGACACCAAATAATAATATCCTGGGAATATGAATCAACGAAGTAGAAATATGTTTTTGTTTTCCATTAATTTTATACTTACAGTTTTTGACTGTCTGGATGCCTGTCTTATATTTTTGTTTGATATTGGTAATTGATATTGTTCCTATTTACATTCACTTGTATTGGTTGATATCGGTGAAATTCTAAATAAATAATCGTAGCTGTGACCAATCGCCATTTGATGTAAAGCGAGCAACATTTCTTAACATTGAGTGCTTTGGTGAATTTTTGAAAAATGCATCTAATCGTATTACAAAGAATTCGTAACAATTATACAGTCTCTCACGAATCTATTTGCAGCAATCTATCTTAATTTCTAGAAATCGTCTAAATAAGAAATCTACATAAGCGTCGCTGATTGTTCGTTAATATTTTAAATGAAGCTTGCATTAGATTGTACCTCCCTTGGCATTGAATTTGAAAAAATCTTATCATGATCCTTGACCTCACGCATTATAGGATCAACATAATATTGAATTAAAAAATAAGTTTAAGGCCAATAGTGCAATGATCTTTTAATATAATTTCACGAGCCGTTTAATGAGACGTGATGACATAGTTTGATAGACGCATGAGATATATTATTTACTAATGTTGTCATTTGCTCTGCCAAACGCTTCATAAACTGGATTAAATATTAAATTATGGTTATTACAATTATTTAGGAGTATATCTCATTTCTCTTAATCGCCATTTTAGTTAGCTTCATCAAAAATGCAACTCATGGAGCTGTCTGGCAACAAGATATGTTGAAGCATATAATCTTTTACATTCTCAAATTTATCAATACATTAGACGTATTTCCAAATATTTCAAATTAGGTACCTTTTCTTAATGATGTTATAGATTTGACGTTATGTTAATAAGTATTAACTTTAGTTACTTCTATTATGTAGTTGCTATTTCGTTTTGAAGGAACTTCTGGATATTCACGTGCATCAAAACGTGTGTATTGACCATACACTTTCTTCAGCTATTTCTTTAAGTGGAGCATCCATCATGCCCGATCTATTTGTAATTAAGTGCGTTGTTGGCTCCCCGTGATTAACATCTCGAATGGTTCTATCGATGCCAATATAATTTCCCAATCTGAATACTAATAGCAACATCTATTTCAGTATTTAAATATTTCAATGAGTCACAATAAGAAAAATAGTAGGTATTCGTCAGAAATGTAATTTTTAACACAGACTTTTGAAACGTTTTTTTGTTTGTTCTGGACAAATTTGATGGAATTCAAAATTGAAACTAAAACATATTGATTGTAAAGACCATTTTCTAACTAAGTATATTTTTTGTGTCAGAAAAATGATATACGAGTCAGAAAATATAGATATATATTTGTATTTCACACGTAGATCTCAACGTTAATATGGAAATATCTATTAGCAAAAGTTGATGTTAATGCTCAATGAAGACATAGAGTCTTGATTAATGAACTTGAGGTGAATGCTATAAGAGTGTGGAATATAAAGAAAATTAACGTGAGATTTTAATATTTATTAGTAAAAACATATAAGGAAAATGATGGAGCGTTGTATGCATTGCTAGCAGAGAACCAAACTGACAATAAATAATAATATTTTTAATGGATAATATCATTCGAATTAAAAAGAATTAATTATAAAGGGGCATAATCAACACATCTTAAACAGTTAGTGCAAAATATAACAACGTTCTATTGACAGAGACGCATCTATCCGATAATATTGGTTAAGTTATTTTACGTATGTTTCCATAAAGAATATCCAGGTAAGTGAAACACGTCTCAATATTCGTCCGGTGACCTATTGGTGTGGATTACAATAGCCCTATTTCGATGGCGCGTGAGTAAGAGCTGAAAATAGCGCGGGATGAGCCGAATCGAATGGCGCGGGCGGCGCGCGCTGACGGAGTCCACGTCGAGATAATACCATAATTATTTTTTGGGGCTGGTCATAACTTTGAATTTTACAGAGGGAGAGAGAGAGAGAGAGAAAGATTCTTCTTCTTATTACATTGAGGTAGTAAACGTGCAATCAGTCTACTGGAAACGCTCCAAGTGGCTACTGGCCGGCCATGGACATTTGTAATCTATCTCAGATAACATCTTGCATCACATTACTATCTGAGGTTGGCCACAGACGTGTCGCTACCCCTGAGGACTCAGTTAAAACGTTTTGCATAAGTGCATTTTATCACACTTCAAAGCTTCAAATCTGTTGAAAAATGCTGTTATGGTGTGGCAATGGTGCCTCGAACCACAAAGGGTAGTTTAGTTTGCATAACCAATCTACCCAATCTGTTTATGGAGTAGAGATAAGTGCACCTGGACTTCTTCAATCCATTTTTAATTGACCAGTATTTTTTAACGTGGGATCACAAATAGGTTGTTATTCCCAAGGTAAATGTTGAAACCCCTCATTTTTATAAAGAAAATCTAAGATAGTGTTCTTTGAGACTTTACAGAATGATCATTTTAAGAGACAATTTTATAAGGAATTTTCAATATAAGTCTAAATTGTTATCTATACGTAAAATTAACTTAAGAATTGGAGTACTGTTAAATATAGTCTAGCCTTGGCTTGCAATTTAGGAGACCAGTTGTTTAGACAACAGCAGTTGCATATTGAATTGCACACAGATTTTAAACAGTTGGTACCTATTGGTATATTACATTACAACTAGCGGCTACTTTGGGCAGACTTTTTCTTACCAAGGTCAAACGTCCGTGACATTATTTCAAAAACCTTTTTATAGATGAATGATTCATCACTTATTAATGTAAGTAAGTATTGTTGTTATCTTATAAATCAAGCACTGAATATAATTTAATTGACTTTTCAAAACATTGTCCATTCCAATAAATAAAAATTGAAGCTACGGATTGATATTGAGTAGGAAAAACACATGTAAGTAGGTATCTTTTGAAGGATATTTCCTCCGTATACTAAAATTTTCTGTAAGCAGTTTTCATGACTGAGGAGTTAAGAGCGGAAAGAAATTTAAGTTTAGCAGTTTTTTGAGTTTCTGCTTACTTTTTATCGTATTGGAGTATCCTAATTATAAGCCGATTAAGTGCTCGATTGATACTAAATTTATTTCGATCGCAAATATGGAATTGTTATTCAATCTAAACAAATTTGCGAAAGTTACGAATAATTAGAAAATTCTTTTCTTTTTTTTGGGACTTTTCCGGATGTCTTTGTAACCAAAGACTGAAATATGATTAACCATATGACAATGAATGATTTTATTTTCTACTGGTATTTTCTATAACATTCCTTATTATAAAACTCACTTAGACTATAATAAAATCTGATATTTATCGTTTTAAAATTGCTTGTTTTCATCGTTGTTCCTTAATACTTAGAAATAACCTCACAGCAGCATTGTTTGTTTGCTACAGGCTGTTTACCTTAAACACATGGTCGAAATGTAAGCTAATTGGTATGGGTCAGGCATCTCCACCACTACCACTACCACGTTAATGACGTCATGCCACCTCTCTCTCACTCAGCTTTCTATCTCGCTCACTAAGTTGTAAGACCTGAACCACTGCCTTTCACTTAGTGTGATACGGAGTTTACGAAGACATAATATGGTTTCAAAAGGAACTTAATAAATATTCTTTGTTTTAAAAAATGTAAGTGAGATTTTGAAAATGTGCAACTGTGTTAGTCAAGTGGTACCAAAGGTTTTGCTAGTTTTAGTGATTTTACTTAATGGTGAGTTTTTGAAAGTTTTATTGCCATTGGAAAGACATTGAGCGCGATTTCTATCGTATATCAATTGCTATGTGTAATCGTATATAATGATTAGGTAATGATAATGATATAATGATGGTAATGAAGTGATCAACAGGTGGTAATGTTAAGTTTCTATAAATAGGTAGAATATTTTTTTAGATAATTTTGTACTGTTTCCGTATTTAAATTTCTTTTTAATGTCGTTTCTAAATAAGTAAGTTTTGGAGAATTCAATAAAAATAATTTGAGACGAACTTAGATATACATACATATTTTTATTTCTCTTTATAATTTGTACAACACATCACATCTTCCTAAATATAAAAGAAATGTAATTTTCCCTTAGGGACAAACTCTATCGTTCTCCGAGCCTACTTATCACAACATGGTCTTCATGGCGAGATCGAGTTCTCAAACAAGAACGACACCCTCATCAGCGTCAGAACCAACTTGAAACCAACCCTCCAGTACCCTGATGGAGTATGGAAGTGGGCTATACACGAATTCCCTGTCGACTACAGAGATCTTTCAAATGAAAGGTGTTCTGGAGACAATCTTGGTAAAGAGCTTATAGATTTAACTGAAGAATTAGGCTACTTAGTAGTACCGGGTAAGGACCATGCTGAATATGAAAGCAAAAACAGTTTATTAGGTCCTTTAGGCTTATGGGGCAAGAGTATACGTCTAGAATCTGCTGAGAGCGATCGAATAATATGCGGGTCTATTCTAGCAACTGACAAGCATTATGAAAAGCATGCTATGGCAAAGTTTTCATCTCCCATTGCCGGAATACTAAATTTCCATTGGATTTATTCGAAAGAATTTGATGAATCTGATTCTTATATCCAAGCAGATTTGTATCATACAAAAGCTGTAAAAAATGTTGAGTATACCGAACACAAATGGAAGTTATTCGTGACGGATATCTTTGATTCTGATAAGGGCGCTAATCATGAAGACAACTGCAATGTCCTCGAAGCGGTCTTCGATCCTGAGAACAGTGGAGACGGCATGAGCGTCGGAGATCTGGACAGTCGTTTAGGTCTCGTAAAAGTAGCAGCTGATCCGAACATAAAGAAAATGAGAACTCTGTATAAGAATGAAGTGATTGATATCCTCAGGGGTGATATGGAGGTGACAAAGAGGAATCTGTACGTGGTGATTTATGATAATAGTCATGTTGATAGTTTTTTGGCCTGCGCGAAGTTGAGGTTAATACCCCCGAAGAGTACAAAGTAAGTATAACACATAATCCATATTATATTGTTCTTAGTTAACAGTGTTCTATGGATTGATTTTTGTACATTTATTAGCTTTAAAAATTATAAGTTTTGACAGCCCTGTTGAATTTTCCGTGGACATACATATGAATACAAATATCTATTTAAATTATACATTTAGATATCTGCGTGATCAGGGATTGATCCTTGAACCTTTTCCATGGTAAATGCGTATTGACAAAATCTCAAACATCTCATACATAATTGTTATATTACTATTGTCTCTATTTATGAAAAAAAAAATTAATCCTGGATTTAAAATTGTCGATCTACCGCAAATTTAGTTATGTCGATAGAGTTTATATTAAGTAACCTAAATATTTTTTTCTTCATTCAGAACATTAATCAATATGGACGGAATCCGAGGAATGGTGGAGTTTACCCAACACTCACCATTCGACCCAACCTGGGCAAATTTCCAGCTTGGTGCTGCGGACCAGGACTACGAGTCAAACCTGCGCTTCGTGGGGTCTATGCTCCAGTACAGCATCAGGGAGCTACCACCCAAGCTACTGGACGCTAGCATGGTGGACCATATCTGTAATACTACAGGGAAATTGTACAATCCTACTAATATCGAGGCTAAGGATGTTCCTCCTCCAGGTTAGTTAGTATAAGAAGTATTTATATAATATTGGTAACGATAACTATAGTTTTAGTCGTCAAATTGTAATTTAAATAGGATTTAATACGAATATTGTATTTTTTAAATTGATTTAAAACTTAAATTTCTGCGTCCAATCGAGTGAAACCGATAACAATGATAAATATGCGATAAAAAATCATATAAATAAAATTCGGAAACATTTAACACATTTAAAAAAAAAGAAGAAAATATAGCTGTAATCATAATGATATGCATATCATAATTTCATTGAAGGAAATCTTTTCCTCACTTTGTTGGTCACCAATTTTGAAACATTATCTTTATTATTTTGAAACATAACAATTACGTGAAAAAATTCCGCGAAAATGTTTCCCATCTATTCTTATTCCGTAAACCTAAATTAGCCAGCGATCTCGGTCTCGCTGTTCGTTGGTAGGCGGCCAGCGGTGGAAGTTTACGGTTTTCAGTGCGTCAGCATCACGTTACTATGGAATTCGGATGATTACATCCGATTGATCCAGGCATTCGTATTTGTTGATCTTGTTATGTGCATTCGTTGAATGTAAAGGTTATGTCGTTTTATGGCCTATCGCTTTTGGAAGAGCAGTTTAATTTAAGATGTCGATCGATGAGATCAGTTTACAGATGCAAGAATATAGATTTTATATTGACGTTTTTTCAAAATATAAAGGAATATTGATTGACTAATTGACTTTACTATTGACTGTAAAAGAAGGAAATGTAAAAATGTTCATTACTATTAAAATTAATTGAGTGAAAATAACAAATTATTTTTTCTTAGGGCGATCATGAGTCTGATCATGAGTCTGTATTTGCGAAATAGTATATTTTGCTCATTTAAGAAAACAAATTGAGAATTTCGTTGATAAACATTACGTTGAACGGTTTTGAATTGTGAGTTTATTCGTACATCTTTATATAAGTGGGTATTAAATAAAAGTTAATAAATTTCTTCTAGTAGGTAAAAAAGCATCAAAACTAATTATGATTCAGGGGAATTAAGTCATAAGCAATAGCATCGAAACATTCTTTCAGATTCAAATTTTCCCGCTTCTATTTTTTATATGCAAGTAGCTAATAAGAATACTTTGCATCTGATTGTAGGTAAGTGGCCCTTGCCACCCATGGACATCTTTAATCAACCGTTCATAACCACTTGTCTGTATAATATTTGAGCATTACTGATTCACTATGGGTTCACCACCTTCAAATTGGCAACCAAATCCACAAGCTCTGACAACTTTATTTTATTGTAAGGTATGAGTACCCAGGACCAGTACCCCGTGGGCGACCTCCTCGGCAAGTACAAGGACCGCACAGAGTACCTGAACCACAAGTATCTCCTGCCCGGGCTTGCGAATGAGCTCAGCGGCGCGTACTGGGATGTGTTCCTGCCGTTAGGTGGCGTGATGAGCGTCGTGCATAGGGCTGTGGTGTTGACTAGGTGAGACGTTTCAAATCTTTGAGATAGTTTTATAGCTTTCCCCAGTAGGCAGGTAACTCACTCCAATTGCGTTGGATATCCATGAGTTCTCTAAATAGAGGCGAGGAATACGGGTCACCAATGGGGATTTAGTGCGGTAAAAATCTGTCATAACTGTGTATCTCCCAAAACATTGTCGTACCTTTTGAAGGCCTCCCTTTCATTAAGGCTCTTCGAGAAACAAATTAGGTTACGTAGGTTAATTGTAATAGGTACGCGACAAAAGTCACGTATAGGCTATTTAGAAAATTGGAGCATGCGTGATCAAATTATATCAAATGACTTCCAGAATTTATTTGATTTGCGACAAGAAACAAGACAACTATTTTAGGAATATATTTTCAAACATAGTCATGTTATAAGTTGACCACAAATAGCAATTTAATTTAAATTACCTAATTATAAACGTTATTAAGTATGGCTGATCTCTATAGATTTAGGAATTGGAACTAAACAATAATGTATTTGAATGGTATTCAGGAGGCCTCCACGGCGAGAGATCTGCGGGACCATCCTGCAGTACGAGCCGGGCACGGAGTACCAGACGCCGATGACGTCGGCGGAGGTCATCCTGCGGTACCCGCTGGTGGGCAGGGTCATCTTCAGGCAGCCGCTCGACCGGCCCTGGGATGACACTACTATTATCATCGAGAGCATGGTAATGGACAGCTTCTTTTGTTTTATGTGTATTTTTTTAGAGAAATATAATAGGTGTTCAAATGGTTGGAACTTGGAAAGAAGTTTTGATAGATTAAAAGCTCTTTTCCTTTTAAGTATTCTGTAAGCTTTTTGGCTGATCTGATTTTGACAGAACTTTTTACATATTTATTGCATACCTTTCTTATATTTTTTCTGTCATTATTCTTTCTTCATTTTTTTCCTCCAAGTTGGCTTTTGAATTTTTTTTCCTTAGCATTCTTCGTTAATTTTCTTTTGACCTTTCAACTCCATTAATCATCAATATTCTCTTACATTTAGTTAATCAAATCATGATTCGTGATCTCAACCAAAACATTTTCCTTTTCTGTTCTTCTTTCTTATTTTACATCATTCAACACAATCTGTATCGCAGGTGCACGCAGACGGCGCCAGCGTGAACAACACGTTCGAGCACCGCTGGTCCCTGAACGAGCACGCCCCGGGCCGGGACTTCTACAACTGGACGGCGCGCTGCCTGTCGGCCGGCAAGCCGCTGGAGCCGCACGGGCTGGACGTGGACGCCCGCGAGCCCTGGAGACACTGCCGCCGCGGGCTGGAGGGACTTTGCAGGCTTGGGGATCTCACCACCAGGTGGGCTACATGTTTGTTTTTTGGCTTTTTTTTTCAATTTCGTCTTCGTTTGCTGCAACCTTTTTTATGTCCCACTGCTGGGCACGGGTCTTCTCTCACGTTTTCGTTTATCTACTGTTAACTTTATTATTTCTGACAATTCATTACATTTTATTCCATCGTATCGTTAATTTATTTATTTCGTAATCTTTACCTTTATTACTTTCGTTGTTAACTCGAGCCCATTTCATTTCGTAAGAACATTTCATTATATTACATATTAACATGTTAATTTAGTATACCTATAGCTTATTTCTCTTTTTCATTTAATAAATGAAATATGTCTTTGTTTGTCCTTATTTTATTTTCAGTTTCGTTTATTTTATTAATTTTTTTAATTATTCTCATTTTATTAACTGCACTATTTTTTGTATTTTATTGTAAAAATATCATATATTTCATAAACTATAACGTCACATTTGAACCTCTAAAATACTCTGTACCACCTCTCAGACACGGCACGCTGGCGGTGGCAGGCAAGAAGCGCGACAGCGCAGCGTTAACGCGGCGGCTGTTCACCGACAACATCATCTCGCTGGCCGGCAAGTACTCCATCATGAAGCGCTCGCTGGTCATCTACGACGACCACGGGCCCGTGGCCAGAGGGGAGCGGATGGCTTGCTCTATGTAAGTGGATGGTGATTTGGTCTTACTTGCTTATTGTGTCAGAAGTTCGTGTACTGCATGACGGAGTGGCTGCTGTACTGGTTTGTTTATATGGTGATGTTTTTTTTTGTTTTGGCTTTTGATAGGGCTTGTCGTTAAATGCTTAGGTATAATTTATGGCAAGCATGCTCATAGAACTTATTGATAAGTATATGACTGTATCTCATTGACTTCTCGATGTTATTAATAATAAGAATACCACAAAATCGATGCCTTTAGAGTGAACTCGAAACACTTAAACTGATACGTAGAGATCTGTATTTAATCTGGGTCCGATTTCAAGGCTCTCATGAACTCGTTCATATCTGTGTCAATAACATAAGCCAGAACCAATACAATGAATTGTAGTACTCATAGTGCAGGGCTATGAATTTAGGAAAATAATATGGATTTGGCTATTTCTGGCCTACCTATGTCCACGGCACCTATGACACTAGAAAAAATCCAAAAGATATAAGTGCGGCTATGCGTGTAGTCTTTGTCTTGTATTGTATGTCTTGTAATTTTTTTTATTGAATTTATCTAATTTTTTATGTATCTACAGTTACCTATCTGTTTATAGCTCGTAAAAGATATAATTATAATATATTCTATTATTTTAAAAAGGTGATTGAACTGCCACACCTATTTCTGTTTCACAATAGCAGTGTTCAGCGCTCCTGTCTTTTGGTTTGAAGGGTGTGGTTAGGGAGACATACTTATTTGAGGCGTTCCAACTTAGTTTTCAAGTAGCAACGTATCTGTGGTTGACCTCAGGTAGGACTTTAATCCTATCTGGGGTTGATCACAGATGTCTATGGGTGCCAGTAGTCGCTTACTATCAGGTGAGCTGCATGATCTGCATGATCGTTTGCTACTCCTATGATAAAAAAGAACCTATTCTCGATTTACTGCAGCACAGTTACTATAATTTATAAAAAAAAACTATGTTTTTTTGCTGATGATTTATATCTATGTATAATAAAAATCACTTCTTCAACAGTACATGTTTATTCAGTTTTCACAAAACATCCGAACATCTTTTTTTTCTAGAATGACATACATTATTTTTCTTTAACTCAGCACTTAAAACTATTCAGCCAGTTACTTTTTAAAACGAAGTTTTACATCAAAATATTATTAAATTATTAATTAAATTGGAAAATCATGACATTTGTATATATTAGTTTCATTATTTATTTGTTTTATTGTTTTTCGTGTTATTCGTGTTTATCTTTCCTGGTGGTGACTGTGCTTTTAGTTCCGAAAATAAAGGTATCTTTCCGTTGGACAGCATCAACGGCCTGCACCGGCGGAAGGCGGTGGTTCGCGACTGGTTCGGCAACGGGGAGGCGGTGGAGCTGAAGGGGCGGCTGGAGCTGCTGCAGCAGTCGGAGTACGACGCTGCCAACGTGCAGGTGGCGCTCGAGGGGCTTGCGGAGGACGTCCGGAACTATAAGATACATGTGGTGAGTTTGGGATGATGCTTTTGGATAGGGGTTGGGAGAGATAAGATGAGAGATAAGTTACGTGTTGTAACTTGGCTATATGTGATGATGATTTTGGATCAGTTGTGAGAGATTTAAAAAAATGGAGGAAGATTTATTCTTACATTATTATTTCTTTTTTAAGCATATGACATGATGTGATATGACTAATTACCAGCTTAGGAAGAAGTGTTGTTCAAATTTTGATGTAACGTTTTAAGTAATATCAAGATTTTGACGAATCAAAAGTCAAATAATAAAATAAAAAAAATATATCCATTGATTCAGTTTTTTAGAACCGATAGTTATATTTTATATTATTTTAGTTTGAACGTATTTTAAAGTAGTCTAAAATCTTTTGATGATGTATTACTTCCTGTGGGCGTCGAACCCGGAACAATTGGCACATTTTCAAAAACGCAAGACTACACCTACAATGAACTCTCCTCGCTTACATTATTACTTTTTTCCAGGTACCTGTTGAAAAAGAACTAGAATTTCCTTGTGAGAAGACAACTCTCTACGATACATACAACCCTTTTAATGTTAATAAGTCAGGCTATCCGCCGCCTACAAAAGGTATGATATTATTTATTATTGAGAAATGAATTGAAGTAAAAACGGTCGATAAGAGATGGCGCTACTGGTCCTTGAGTCAAGTTATCAAAGATTTTAAAATAGGGCATTTTTAAACGCATAAATTATCTCTACTGTGCGACTAAGCTAATGCTTAAGATATTATAAGCTAAACTGTATTTTGACTTATTTGGCTACCCTAACAAATAAGGCTTATATTCATGTCGGCTAAACCAAATTAATTTAATCAACACCAATTGGCACTTGATCAGCGCGGTAGACTATGACCTACTCCCCACTCACTCTGAGAGAAGACTCATCAACAGCAGAGCGACAATAATGACGATTTAACAGACTTAATTTACTTTGCATTACAGCCAATCAAGCAATTTAACAATCAGTAAGATCCATTCATAGTTAAGTGAGAAGTAAAAGAAGAACAAAAGTAATAGGTATAACTTGGTCATTCAGGCACAGCAGACCAGTACCCGGTGGGCGAGCTGGGCGACAAGTACGGGCTGCTGGACGGCGTGAAGCGGTTCTCCACCTTCTACAACGACACGCAGGTCTCCCTGTTCGGGCCCTACAGCATTCTGGGACGCTCCGTTGTTATTTATAAGAGGGTGAGCTATTTTGAATTTTGGATTTTTTTTTCAATTTAAGGGATTATTTCGTTTATACTTAACGGCAAGGCTCATTAGTATCTTTTATTATTTCATATTTCTTTTTTCTTATTATTAATATTATTATTTACGAATTTTCCTTTTTCTTATTTTTTTGTAAACTGCTGATATCAGCTAATTTAATATTTGAAATTAAATTTACTTCGATTTTTTTAGATTATTATCTTTATTATCTTCTGGGGATATAGTGTCGTATATTTTATCATTTTCAACCGACAACAAAAAGAGATCTAAGATTCGACCAGCATATATGTACTTTGGGGTTTTCATTGTTTGAAAGTAGATAGTAGATATATCATTAAATAACTCTAGAGATAGATAGTCTTTAATATATTTAAGGGTATTTGTTATCGCAGAGCCGCGACCGTCGCTGGGCGTGTTCGTCCATCGAGCGCGGCTACAGCCCGTCCGAGGCGCGCGAGATCCGCGCCATCGCCTCCTTCCACCACCCCGGCGGCTTCGCGCACGGCTACATCCGCATGACCCAGCTCATACATAATGATGGCAGCGCCAGTGATACTGTCATCGAGGTCAAGCTGCGACATCCTGGGGTGCGGGACAGGAACTATGTGAGTGTTTTCAGCCGCAATTGCAGATGGACAGGCTAAGTTGCTCAAGCCATCATCCAAACCAAAAAGCGTTCATTTCTTTTTGAAAATTTCGAAAAAATCCTAATTTTTCAAAATTTAAAAAATTCCAAAAATATTATATTTGAAATTTCGAAATTAAAAAAAAAACCCAAAAGATCCATATTTAAATTTTAAAATTTTCGAAATTTAAAAAAAAAATCCAAAAAAATCGATATTTAAATTTTAAAATTTTCGAAATTTAAAAATTTTGAAAAATCCAAAATATAAAAAAGTTGAAAATAATAAAACCTCACCAAAACTAAAAATCATATAATTAAGTCCACCCGCGACCTTGGGATAATAACAAAATTTCAAATAAAACCGTGTTTTTTTTTAAGTTTTTGTAAAGGTAATAAACAAAAATTATGTATCCGCTACCAATCCTAAGCAAAAAATGAGACATATTCTCAAACAAAATCCGCGCCATCGCCTCCTTCCACCACCCCGGCGGCTTCGCGCACGGCTACATCCGCATGACGCAGCTCATACACAACGATGGCAGCGCCAGCGATACCGTCATCGAGGTCCAGCTGAGGCACCCCGGAGTGCGGGACAGGAATTATGTGAGTGCTCAAGCCACCATCCAAACTAATAAAAGTTCATTTGTTTTTGAAAATTTCGAAAAAATCCTAATTTTTCGAAATTTAAAAATTCTACAAATTTTATATTTAAATTTAAAATTTTCGAAATTAAAAAAAAAACTCACAAGATCCATATTTAAATTTTAAAATTTTCGAAATTAAAAAAAAATCCAAAAAATTGATATTTAAATTTTAAAATTTTCGAAATTAAAAATTTTGAAAAATCCAAAATATAAAAAAGTTGAAAATAATAAAACCTCACCAAAACTAAAAATCATATAATTAAGTCCACCCGCGACCTTGGGATACTAACAAAATTTAAGATAAAACAGTTTTTTTTAGTTTTTATGAAGCTATCATTCAGGATGAACCAGTAATAAACAAAAAACATATATCCGCTACCAATCCTAAGCAAAAGATGAGACATGTTCTCAAACAAAATCCGCGGCATCGCGTCCTTCCACCACCCCGGCGGCTTCGCGCACGGCTACATCCGCATGACGCAGCTCATACACAACGATGGTAGCGCCAGCGATACCGTCATCGAGGTCAAGCTGAGACATCCCGGGGTGCGGGATAGGAATTATGTGAGTGCTTTCAGTCTTAAGCTGTCGCAATTTTAGATGGACAGGCTAAGTTGCTCCTCCACCCTCCAAACTGAAAAGAGTTCATTTCTTTTTGAAAATTTCGAAAAAATCCTAATATTTCGAAATTTAAAAATTTCCAAAAAAATTATATTTAAATTAAAAAAAATTCCAAATTTAAAAAAAGTCCAAAAAAATGGATATATCAATTTTTAAATTTTCGAAATTAAAAAAAGTCCAAATAAATGGATATATCAATTTTTAAATTTTCGAAATTAAAAAAAAAAATAAAAAATCGATATTTAAATTTTAAAATTTCGATATTTAAAAATCTTGAAATATCCGTAATTTAAAAATCTTGATAACAACAGAATCTCACTAAAACCAAAAATCACATTATTAAATCAATCCGTGACCCTGGAAAATAACGAAATTTCAGATAAAACAGTTTTTTTTCAAACAAACAAAAATCATAATAATATATCAGATCCTATATCTATGTATATCACCTATTAATCCTAAGCCAAAAATGAGACATATTCTCAAACTATATCCGAGGCATCCAAGTCCTTCGACTACTCCAGCGGCTTCGCGTACGGTTACATCCGCATGCGCAACTGATTCATAACGATGACAGTGTTAGTGATACGCTTATCCAGGTTGAGATATCCGGGTGATCAAAATTTTGTAAATGTTCGTTAGGGAAAAAACTCCCTTCTTTGCTTCATCGAGCGACAAGCTCCGTAACCTTTTAAAAGTCTTATTTTAGAAATAAGAAATCCTAGCACCCGTATCCATAAGAATCTCCCAAAATCTAAAATGACGTACGTAAGTCTACCCATGACCTTTATGGGGATGGCTAAATTTCAGAAACGGGGGCACTATGTCTTAGTTTCTTCTTCAAATTTTCAATCCAAATTATTTCTATTACAAAATACACG